>JAFFZR010000342.1:0-16686 GCA_018397195.1 Lethrus apterus
CATCTTACTGTTGTACTATTAGAAGAGTACTCTATGTAAAATTTAATTTTTTATCAATTAAAATATACAGGATGTCGCGTAAAATTTTTTTTGTTAGTTCGAAAATACGACTCGCAACTGTTTTTTTGAGTACGCCATTGTAATCAGTAGAAAAAAGTACACATTTTTGATTGACCAACACTGTAGCTTCTCTAATAACGAAGTTATCCCATGTGCGGTGACCTGTATTAATGTCGTCGTAGCTCTTTTGTTTTTCATTTCTGGGTTATAGTAGTATAAGAAGATTTTGCAAAATTTCATTTTCTACCGACTGCTACATAAATATACAGAGTGTTCCATTTAAAAAATCTAATTATCTGAGTTGGCTCTGAAATGTGATGCGCAATTGTTTTTTTTGTGTGAAGCATTGTAATCAGCGGAAAAATCACTGTATCTTTGCTAATTTAACCGACTCTGCAGCTCCAAAAATAACGAAGATAGCAATAGTGCGCAGATAACTTTGAACATCCTGTATAGGCTTTTGAATTCAGTCATTTATGTAGTCTTTCTTCAGATTTGCGTTTTTTTTTTTGGGTAGAGTTTTAAGGTTATCTAGAAGAACGAAAAATGTGTCCATCAACTTGTAAAACTGCAGTTGTATGGTTTCCAGAGCAGAAGAGTTTAAAACAAATACAAAACTTTTTACACTGTGCCGCTTACTGGTATGGCTAAGGAGGTGATCTCCTTCGCAGAAGTTTCAACGATTCCAAGTTTCACCCCGTTCAGCCTGCTCACCCCAAAACTTGTAATCGTTGAAGCTTCTCCGAAGGAGAACAGCTCCATAAGCATAGCAGTAAGCGTCACAGTGTGAAAAAGATTTGTATTTGTTTTAAACTTGTCTGTTGGATGGATGGATACATTTTTCCTTCTTCTATAAGATAGATATTCTTAAAACTCTACATTCCTTTTAAGAAGTTTGTTCTTATGTTATTCTGGATTCTGTATTTCAAGATTTGGAGGGTGTATGGCCTGAAGGACATAATAGAAATTAGGTTTCTAGAATGGGCCCATTGTACTCTACGCCCACCTTACTGGGTGTTATTTTCTTGTTGGTTTTCAAGATATCCCTAAATGGAATGATCAGAAAATGTAATTTATAAATCTTTGGAGAACGTCCTCACTTTACGACGTGAGATCGTTTAAAAATTGAAAACCAACGTAACTTATAGCGTGACAGAAAGCGGAATTTTTCTGTGATAAATCCATTAGTCGGAAAATTGTTACATAAACGTCTCATAAAATCAGTAAATTGCATTCGCGTACGCAGACGATTATGAAGCTCGAAGAATTTTAATAGCCTCCACTATTATTATTAAATATGAATTAAGCAGACAATTTTCATAAAAGCGAATAACTGCACTTGGGCAAAACTATAATTCTCATTTCCAAGAACACCGCTCCGAGGGTTTTCCATTATACATAGTAAAGCGGAATGCAGTCGCATAGCCAAGACCCCTCCGTCCTCTTCGTCTGTTGCCGTCCCGTCGACGCATACAAACATTTAATGAAACATCTTGTCCGAAAGAGTCGGAAAACGAAACAAAGACGCTATTGCCATTTTAATACGAAACGGAAAATTTAATAAGGAAATTCTTTACCTGTCTCGAACTTTTCCAGCGTGTCGGGCGGAATCCAACGACTCCACATTTTACCGAGGTCCTTTTTCGAGTTGGGATCGTCGTGTCCCAACGCCGGAAAGACGAACTGCGAACTGAACGTCTTCCCGAGCAAATCCGTCAAGTTCTGGAGCAGGTGCAGTCCGTGGAGGTGCTTGTCTTCAGAGTTTCGTTTCGGGGCGTGCGACAGACTGTCCCTGCGAACAAACGGCACGGGATTTATTTCACTTTTAAAATCGAGCGGGCGAATCTTCTTGTAATCGAGATGGTATGGCGGCGGCGGCGACTTTACGAAGATAAATAAACGCTTTTAGCGTCGTCGTTTTGCGCGAAATAATAACGAAAGATACTTTCTGCATTAGGAAAATTAGTTTCGGCGGAGAGAATGGGGCCGTTGCAATTAGTACGTCGTCGTAAATGGGCAAACTTAGTTTAAATAATAATTAAATGCTTACTTTGTCGAGCGGATATTCGCAAACCTCTTGTGTATCACGTTAAAATCTAACCGTTAATACACCTTAAATTAACAATGTCGCAATTATATCACAGATCAATTAATCATTTTTTTTAATTATTACAAAAACTTCAAAACTAACCCAATTTACTTTGCAGTAAATTGTTGTATACTGTGTGTAAATTGCCATTTGGATATCTCCAATTTTTTATGTTATTGTTATTTTATTTTTGGGAATCGTCGTTATTACATTAATCAAGATGCAAAAGGCAAGATTTTCATTTACGGAATGCAAAAAAAAATTGTTTGGATACTTTGTTCCACACGAGACGACTTCAATTGTTGCATTTGCGATTTTATTCCCGGTTCGTCGCGTTGTAAATTTCGCCGTAGATAATACGTTATCTGCGTTGCAGAGGGCCGTTTGAAATAATAAATCGAACGAAGTGCCGCTGTAACTCCGGCGAGGAACGATTTTATATTTCATAATGCGCACGAATTGCGCTGGTCGATGCAAACCGTAAAATATTCAAATGAAATTGGCTATAGGTGCATGCATACACATACACATACACATCTATCTTCGAACGTATTAGGTAATTCCAGTTGGGTTCGTAATAAAAGTTATGACGCAGCTTCGAGATGAAATAGTTAATTTTATTTTCGAACTTTAAATATGAAGAAACTGACAAATGAGTCCGTTTGGATATGTTGATTTTTTGGATCGATGAAGTTCATTTATGCATAGGGCGCTATACGTCTCGGTGAATGACGAATGACATGAACGCCCCCCGTTTTCCACCGTCTTCCGGTTCGTCGCTGAACAATCATATATCAGCCTTACTTACTCACATAGAACCATATACTAGTATAAGAAGATATACTATGGGCGTTCTGGCTCAAAAACGCGGGTTATTTCTTATGGAGGTCCCAAGGCACTTTTTAGTAGTAATAAGTGCGCCTTTTTTAGGGGTTTTGTCCTTTGACCTTGACCTGCCGTGACCTTGACATTTGAACAGCTTGCACAGCTTTTGCACAGCTTTGAACAGCATTTGAATAGCTTTAAACAGCATTTAAACAGCGTTGAACAGCTTTTGAATAGCTTTGAACAGATTTTGAATAGCTTTGAAAAGCTTTTGAATAGCTTTGAACAGCTTTTGAATAGCTTTGCACAACATTTGAACAGCTGTCCAAAAGCTGTTCCAAGCTATTCAAATGTGAAGGTCACAGCTGGTCAACGTCAAAGGTCAGAGTTCAAAAAACCAAAAAAGGCGCACCTATTACTACTAAAAAGTGAATTGGGACCTCCATAAGAAATAACCCGCGTTTTTGAGCCAAAACGCCCATAATATATCTACTCCTATATACAGGGATAACGTAAAGGCTGGAACATATTCGATAAAATCTTCATTGGGTAAGTAAGAAAAAAAAAAAATGCTCGGACAGGTCGATTTTCTTTTTCAATTGTCTATTTTTTGTATACGTATATTTTGTATTGCGTCATCTATGTTCGAGTTATGACGTCATCACTTGTTTTTTTTTTTAAATTGCAACGCCCTCTTTTGATAGTACCATTTGAAAGAGTACATTTTTCTCCGTATATACGCCAATTTTTATGGTATGTTACATAAGAATATTTTCGAGATATTTATTATTATTAATGTTTAATAACCCATTGTTGCATTATTTTCGTTCCGACACTGATCGTAGCTCCTTTTTTTTGCATATGTACCTATTATGCTTAGCATACAAAGGCCATTGAAGTTGATTTTGGCATAAAGGTCACTTTTATGAATTCATAAATTCGTTTTTTTTATCAATTAAATAGATAATTGCGACAGTAAAGTAGACACAAAAAAATAAACACAAAAATCAATACAGCTGATTTATGCACCATTAAATTTTAAAATCGTAATAGAAAAGTTGATAATTGCGACAAAACTTTAAGGATCAAGCAAGTATGCAATGAAATTAATTTTTTCATTAATCAAGATGATAATTGCGACCGAAGCGGGAGTAGTAATAGGGTCGTCCTTTATTGCTTTTTTGACCTTTGTCCTTTGATCTCTAATGACGCGCAGCTGCACTATGTGGGTGAGAAGTGAGACGCCGGGCTTCTCCGTTAATTGGTTTTTGACACTAATTGTTTTGGGATTAATTAATGACTTAAATTTTTGTATCACCTGTCAAGCATTATCTAATTAATCTCAAAACAATTAGTGTCATAAACCACTTAGCGGAGAAGCTAATCCCTCACTCACATAGTGCAGCTGCGCGTCATGAGAGATCAAAGGTCAAAGGTCAAAAAAGCAATAAAGTACGACCCTATTACTACTAACGTGGACACTTAAAAAAAACCTAGAGTCAATGCAGTTGATTTTTTCGCCAATAATATTGATTTATGCAAATATGATAAAACTCAATATATTAGTTTAATAACAGATCACCTTTACCACAAACTTTATAGGTTATAATAAAGTTTGTGGTAAGGATGTTGTGTTTTTTATCAATAATGATTATTTTTCATTAATAAATATGACCTTTTTATCAATAACATTCATAGATGCATTAAGAAAGTTGATAGTTTCGATAAAAACGTAGATAATCGCATGAAAACTTAAAAGTCAACAAAGTTGAGTTTTGCAACAATGATGTTGACTTTTGCGTAAATAGTTGAAGTTACGACAGAAAAATTGATAACAGTGACAAAATTCAAAATTATTAAATACGTGTATCATTAAAGTTGATTTTTGTATCAGCAAGTTGATTATTGTATCAGCAAGTTGATTATTGCATCAACAAGTTGATAATTGTGTAAATATAGTTGACATTTGCAACAATAATGATAATTAATAAAAAACTTTATTAACTTTTCTCTTAGTTACACTCGTTCGAAAATCCAATCAAATTCCCAATCTAGCAAATGAAAGCTTGGCTCTTAAACGTCGTTGCCAACTTCGAAAAAATATTTACCATCTTTCATGGTGAGATAACGTCACGATTGTAATTTTAAGCGAAAAAGCGAACAGACGATAACGCCGAATTTTATTCGAATCGTCGCCATATCTCACGACACAATTCGTCAAAATTCGATTTTCAAGTCCGACATCGTACCAACTAAATTTCCCACCTATCGGAGATCCTAACATTCATCATTATTCGTCCCGAGTTCGGTCCTTACGTCGCCTGCAGCCGGTCGTAATGAAATCAAACGTGCAGAGGCGACGTCGACGTCGTTTTTTTTCGGGTGGACGGAGTCGCGATGACGACGTCGTGGAGCTTCCCTCGTCCCCCGACCAACCGTCGGTCATCACGTATAACAGACGTCTCACGGGCATAGGATAGGTGAGCATTCGCATATTCAATTTCCCGTGCATATTCTTATCATATGCGGACGGACGCCTCTGCATACAATGCCGGTCTCCTCGCAGCGCAAAAAGGACCACGTCTTTGAGTTTTTTTTGCCTGACGAATCGAATTCGATCTTTCTCGAAAGGAATTTCGAACGCAAATTGCATTCTAAGTACGTATGGAATAAACCTAAATATTTATATATAAAAAAATGAGCTTTTAAGAAGAAATTAAAATAAAAAAAAAAAACGATTTCGTCCTTTATGTAAAAATTACGAAGGCACAAAGAAAAAGGTAATTGGCCAAAAAAGACAATTAAAGAAGGCAATGGCAATGGTATAATACATGTAAGTTAAAAAAAACCTTTATTGTGGCATTCACTTTCTACATTATCAAACCTATTCTGGGCAAACTAAATTGCAGCCCCGTGCCTTCTCTTCCTTAAACTCTCGTCTATTTCTTTTATCAATTTCACGCCTCCATCTCCGTCTCTCATACGTTTGTTTGCCCACCTACCTTCCCTCTTCCAACCTTAATTGCATCCCAATTTTGGGAGACCTTCACCCAGTGTTTCCCCTTGTCCCCTTCTTTCCCGCAGAACCCGTACCTTCCATACCCCTCGCCCATTCAATACTTGGGTTTTCCGCCTTCCATATGAAAATATTTGCATGTATCTTTGTATCTCGATTTTTTTGAGTCTCTCCTTCGTTGCCTTTCGATTTTCTCCAGTACGGGAGGGACCCTTCCAACAATGATAGTCTTGCCTTTTAATACATTATCCTTTTGTTCATTTCCTATTTCGACAGTTCCTTACCCTTTTACTCTTTTATTACCAATTCCAGCGTCGTCCCTACCAAATACCCCGCCCTGCTTTTTTCTTTGCTGCTTCGCCACCTTTTCCCACCCCGCCTTCTGCACAACGTATTCGGGGGTTTATTTGTCCAGCTTAAGGGCCTTTTTTATTCTTCCATGCCGTCTTCCTTCTATCTCCCTTTCCTGCCCCATATTTCCGCCCATATTACTTTCCCGTACAATAAGACACTCTTAATGCAAGTGTGCCATAGAGCCACAAATTTTATTCTTCCCTCGTGACCCAACCCATTTCCCAGCTCCGCCTCCGTTTCTTTACTTTATTTATTTTATTTCGTCTGTTCTTACACTTATTCCTTCATCTACTATTCTACAAATCGTTAGTAGATATACTATGGGCGTTCTGGACCAAAAACGCGTGTTATTTCTTATGGAGGTCCCAATTCACTTTTTAGTAGTAATACGGGCGCCTTTTTTGGTTTTTTGACCTTTTATCTTGGCCGGCAAGCTGTTCAAACGCTATTCAAACGCTGTTAAAAGCTGTTCAAAGCTGCCCAAAAGCTGTTCAAAAGTTGTTCAAAAGCTGTTTAAAGCTGTCCAAAAGCTGTTCAAAGGTCAAAGGTTAAAAAACTAAAAAAGGCGCCCGTATTACTACTAAAAAGTGAATTGGGACCTCCATAAGAAATAACACGCGTTTTTGGTCCAGAACGCCCATAGTATATCTACTTTCGTTTGTTTCGTTTTCCTTGTTTTCCAAGAATCTCTCTAGCCTTTACATCAACTTACTTATCTCCCTTATGTCCTTCGCCAACAGGATGTTGTAATCTGCGTATGCCAACGTCCAGATTATCTTTGTCGCCAACCTCAGACCTTCATCCTGTCCTTGCCTTAACACCTACTCTCGAAATGTGTATGTTAAACAACAAAGGGCTGAACAGACACCCGTGTCTTGCGCCTTGATACGTTCTGAACTTAAACAGCAAAGGGCTGAACGGACACCCTTGTCTGGTGCCTCGATACGTACTTAACTCTCGCGTTTCTCTTTCCATTATCTTCACCCTACATGTTTCCTTGTAAATTTCTTTCACTTTTTCTACTAATCCTTCTCTATCTCTCTTCTCATTCGTTTCTATTAGTTTTGCCCCTTTCAGTTCAGATTGATGAATACTGCACACATACTTCTCTTCTTACTAGTTTCCATCGCCATTACGTAATTTAAAATGTTTAAGTTATCTCGTGTTGCCCTACCTCTTGGAATCCTGCTTGTGCAGCATGTATTTTCTTTCCGCTTCCCTATCTAGCTTTTCTGACAGGATGCCTAGTATTGATCTGATACCCCACGTCCATTAACGTGATTCCTCTGTAATTTTCTACATCGTTCTTTTGTTTTCCGGCATACTTCTTCCAAACCTCTGGCCAAGTCTTTCTTCGAAATCATATCTCATTTATGTATTATTCCCCATAGTTTGCTCCAAATTGTCTCCGGCGCGTATGTCCAGCTATTACTATACCCCCTCGCCGTTTTTCATTTTTTAAGTTTCCTGTTGCTGTCGAGACCTCCTCCCTAGTGATTCCTATCGTTCTACATGTAAGTTATTGGTAAATGAAAAAGAAAATTATGGAAACCCAAAAATTGGAATAACAAGTTGACATACAGAAAAAAATGTCATAAAAAAACCGTTCTCATTTGTTGGGGTTGGGGTTGGAGTGGCGAAGCTTTTCGAACGAAATTAATTGACAAAAATGGAAATAACGAGCGGCGTTTTTTTTTCTCGTATCGTCCGGCACGAACGAACATTTCGCATATCGAAACTGTTGTGCGCATTGTTTGTGTTCGTTCTTTCGTGAGTAATCACGCGTTGCGTTTTTCCACGAATCGTATTAATGCGAGGAATAATTTCACAAAAGCCTTCGTTGCATTCGTGCGAGCAAATTTGTTCAATTTTCGAACAATCGAATGTGTGTTTTTTTTTTAATTGTGAATTTTTGCAAACTTATCAATCAACGCGGAGGCAGTTTTTTTCCAAATTGAACGATTTTCCGGCGGACGTTTTAATATGGGCCACGCCCGTGCGCGCACAAACGCATAATGCAACTAGGACTGTATACCGTCGATGTTTGGGGGTGGGGTTGTTTGTTTTTTTTGTGCCGAAAATTAACGTAATTTCGCTTAGAAGAATCACTACGAATCGCGGACGGACCTGTAAATGTTAAAGGTCCGCTCGCTCGATACGACGAAAGATGGCGTACTACCTTCGGTTAATTGATTTTTAAATGAGTTTTCCGGGCACGACGAGGACATTTTTAATAAAATGAAATTGCGGCGATTACGATCGCAGGAATAAGTCTACGCAATTATGCCAAAAAAGTGCATGTTTGTGTCCGGCAGATTGACGCTTAATATAGTCACAACGTACGGAAAATAATATTAAAAAAATTTAATATTACGTTTTAAAATGTGTTTTTATCGATGTTTGACATAATATTCTGTGATGTTGTAGTTAAATTTGTGGCGAATAAATGGAAATGAAAGACAGAAAATTTACAATGTTTATTATAAAAGACACAAAGAAGCCAAGAGAAAATTCCACTAACGTAATGGAGATAAAATACACATTTTATACCAAATATACAACATACCATACTCAATTTATCAATATTTATTGCAAGTAGTAACTGAACACAAAAAAAATGTATCATTAAAGTTTGTGTTACAAACTGTTGTGCAACTCCAGCTATCGGTCGGTGCGGCAACATCAAAAAAAATTTTTTTCGATTACGGAGCGAACTCAACCAAACCCACATATTTTTATGAGGCTTTTCGTAAATTTTTACTAAATTTTGTTTACGTTTGCTTTTCATTCGGTGGGGGGGGGGTCATGAGGGCGATCACTCCTTGGAAACGAATTTTCTAAATATTTTTTTACAATCACAATAAAATATTTCCTTCTAATTTTCGATTAGGGAGCAAACCAAACCAAACAGTTCAATTTCTTTCTTACGGTTTTCGCTATTAAAAAACAAGTGCTATCGCAATTCATTTGTTTAGGTTGGATTTTCTAAATGTTTTTTTACAATCACAATAAAATATTTCTTTGTAATTTTCGATTACGGAGCAAACCCAACCCAACCCAGCTATACATCACCAATTATTCTTAAGTTGTCCCCTTTCTTAAATAATTTCTAAATTTCTTTCTTCTGGTTTTCGCTATTAAAAAAAAAAAAACAAGTACTATCACAATTCATTTGTTTAAGTTGGATTTTATTTGTTATTTATTTAATTTATTATAGGCTTATACTCACTTTTTTTTGTTTGTACTTGAATTTTTTTTTGTAATTTCGCTAAGCGTTTCAAAATCGAATGGTCCAAATGGGGGGGGGGGGTCCTAAAGATTTTATCGCTGCTAACGCACATACAAAAAAAGTAAAAACTCGCGGAAAATTCACAAACTCAAGTGCGATTTCTGGTCCGTAAATCGCGTTTTGTTTGCGGCGTTCGCCGCGGGGTTCCCGAAACGATCCCGGAAGAAAAAAAAAAAACTCCGTTTAGTTCAGGACAAACACGACAAATATATGAGGATAGTTTTATCTGTTACGTGGTCCGTACACGGTAGACTGCACAACATATTACCGGATTCATTGTTCGACCCGAAACTCTCCTCAAGGAAAAACCGGAGAATCACAAAGCGCGCAGAAAATATGGGCGAATTTACTGTCGTCGCGTTAATCACGTAGGCGAGCAGCATCCGTAACAAATTCGACTCGCCGAAGCGAGAATTAACAATAAATAAATTTTATTTAATTCGAAAAATTCGAATTCCGCAAGGGCGCCTATTGGATTTTGATATTTATGGATCTCCTTAAAATTTATTTATTCCGGTCGTGTGTGCTATTGTTCGAGGCGCTGCCTGAAAAGTAGGGGATGATATTAAATTTGCATCTTTGCATATGTAATATCGCATGTACGAGTCGAGCGCGTCGTATTTATAGACAATGAATATACGCCAGGGTTGTTCGGCGCGAAAGCACTAAAGTCGGACGCGTTAAATAAACATGTTGTAGCGGTCGTAACGGTCGTAAAATCGGACACTTAAAGCGGAAACGGTCACTTTGAAGACTTTGTTCCGTTTGAATTTTTAATGAACGCCAAAAGGAAAAGAGCAACGTATCATTTTAGATAAGAAAATCAACCAGAAATCAATTTTTTCGCGTGAAAATATTACCATGAACCCTTTGAATCTTTCTGTGTTCGGATAAACACAGCACAGAGTTTTTTTTTCCAAAATATAAATAAATAATTAAAAGTGTTTTTGTCAATAAAATTGATGCGATGGTAAAGTTGACAATTTCTACAAAATTATTTAAAACCAATAAAGTTGATTTGTGCAACCAACCTTTTTAATCGTTTAATCGTAGTTGATTTTTTTAGTTAATAAGGTGATAATTGCGACATCGAGGGTTGATAACTGCGACAGAAATGTTGACAATTGCAAAAAACTCTATAGTTAATACAGTTGATTTTTGCGTCAATAAAATTGATTTATGCATCAATTAAAGTTGATTTTTTATTCAATATTGAGAGAAAGTTATGATACTGAAAAGTTAATTTTTTTAAATAATCTTGTATCACTAAAATTGAATTATTCGCCAATAAAGTTGATTTTGTCATCAATAAGTTTGATATTTACATTAAATTGCGACGGAAAGGTTGACAATTGTAGTCCATACCGCTGATTTTTGTGTCAATAAAACTGGTTTATGCATGAATTAGTGTTGATTTTTTATGAGACAACATAGTTGACTCGCTAATATTTGCAATCAATACAGTCGTCTTATTCGTAAATAAAGTTGATTTTTGAATCAATAAATTTGATATTAAAAAAGTTGATAATTGCGACAGAAATAGCGAACAAACTCTACAGTCAATCCAATTAATTTTTGCGTCAATAAAATTGATTTATGAATCAATTAAAGTTGATTTTTTAATCAATAATGTTGAGAGAAATCCATGAGACAACAGGATTGTTTTTTCCACGAATTTTTGTGCCAATTATTTTATTTGTGATTAAAGTTGATTGTTGCATAAAAAATTGAATACTTTCATTGAAAATGCTGATTTTGTGAAAAAATATGTGATAATTTTGACTCAAAAAATTCACTAACCAAAAAGTTGATTTTAGCTTCAATAAATTGAGTTTGGTATCATTAAAGTAATAAAGTTGATTTTTTAAATCAATAAAGTCATTAAAGTCCATAGTTGAGTCAACATTTGCAACAACAAAGTTGATAACACTTTTGACAGCAAATCCAACGGAAGTGGAAAGATGATGGTAGAGCTGTTTTGCGCAGAAATTGTCCCCAAGGTTGCCGCTAGAAAGTTGGTAAATGCGTCAAGATAATTGAGGAGTTTTTAATAATAAATTTGATATTGAAACAATAAATTGATAATAGCGACCAAAAACTCTTGATTTTTGCTGAATAAAGTTGATTTTTCCAACAGTGAAGTTTATTTGAATCTCGAAGCGACCTTCCACTGAAGGACGTTGTAGCCGATTGTGTATTTCTTCTTCATTAATCATTATAGTGACCTTGATTTTTTAAGGCCAAGGTTATGTTCTAGGAGGAGGTTATAGAATCGGCTTCATTGACCTTGGTTATCAAGGTAATTGGAAGCTTGGAGCGATCTTCGACTGAAGGTCGTTTTAGTCGATTGTTCTTCTTCATCAATCATGACCTCGACCTTGATTTTCAAGGTCAAGGATATGCGCGAGGAGGAGGTTATAGAATCGGCTTGATTGATCATGGTTATCAAGGTTATTGGAAGCTCGGAGCGATCTCCGGCTGAAGGTCGTTGTAGCAGATTGTCCTTCTTCATCATCAATCATGACATTGACCTTGATATTCCAGGTCAAGGTCATGTTCGAGGAGGAGGTTCTACAATTGGCCTCTTCCCGCTACTAAAGTTGATGTTCATATCAATAAAGTTGATTTTCATATCAATAAAGTTGATTTTCATATCAATAAAGTTGATTTTCATATCAATAAAGTTGATTTTCATATCAATAAAGTTGATTTTTATATTAATAAAGTTGATTTTTATATCAATAAACTTGATTTTTATATCAAGAAGTTGAATGTTCCATCAATAGATTTAATGTGTAACGATGTTGATTGATTTTAGAACGGAGAATCGACCGGAAATGCGTCAACATAATTGACGATTTTTTAATAATAAATTTGATATTGAAACAATAAATTGATAATAGCGACCAAAACTCTTGATTTTTGCTGAATAAAGTTGATTTTTGCAACAGTGAAGTTTATTTGAATCTCGATTGTGTATTTCTTCTTCATTAATCATTATAGTGACCTTGATTTTTAAGGCCAAGGTTATGTGCGAGGAGGAGGTTATAGAATCGGCTTCATTGACCTTGGTTATCAAGGTAATTGGAAGCTCGGAGCGATCTTCGACTGAAGGTCGTTTTAGTCGATTGTCCTTCTTCTTCATCAAGCATGACCTCGACCTTGATTTTTAAGGTCAAGGTCATGCGCGAGGAGGAGGTTATAGAATCGGCTTCATTGATCATGGTTATCAAGGTTATTGGAAGCTCGGAGCGATCTCCGGCTGAAGGTCGTTGTAGCCGATTGTCCTTCTTCATCATCAATCATGACATTGACCTTGATATTCCAGGTCAAGGTCATGTTCGAGGAGGAGGTTCTACAATCGGCCTCTTCCCGCTACTAAAGTTGATTTTCATACCAATAAAGTTGATTTTTATATTAATAAAGTTGATTTTCATATCAATAAAGTTGATTTTCAGATTTTCGTATCAATAAAGTTGATTTTTATATTAATAAAGTTGATTTTTATATCAATAAACTTGATTTTTATATCAAGACGTTGAATGTTCCATCAATAGATTTGATGTGTAACGATGTTGATTGATTTTAGAACGGAGAATCGACCGGAAATCGATTTTTTGTGTTCCATCATCCAAACAAACAGAGCACAGAGTTTAAGCGGGAAATTTAAATAAATTAAACTGTTTAATTTGTTCTCAAGAAAATCATTCTTTATAAATTAAAAGGACGTATCAGGTAAACTTGTCCAACTACCTTGTCAACTTAGTAAGCTTGTTCAACTCATTCGTATGGTTCTATTTGCAATCTTTTTTTTTTTTAACAAATAAAAGTATCCGTTGCGCTTATTTTCAGTTTTCTGTTTCAATTCACATCCAATATACACGATAAACATTTAAACGTAACTAATTATTCTAAACACGGAAATTGCAATTGGCGACGGCGCCTTCTTCGTCCGATTGTCGTCCCGAGACAATCGCCGCTCCAGTCGTCCCGATTTTCTTCGGCACAAAAGACCTCTTAGTTCGCATTAATCTAGCGGAGAAAACCGCAATTCGCCTCCCTCTCGGATTCCTTTATGGACGTAAATAAATTCATGTAGAAATTAAACACGGACAACTTGAGAAACGCTCGAAGCGAGGACCCCATTGACTGAAATATTTACGTAAAATTTACGGGCGAGGCTTTCGTGATTTACAAACGGACGGGCACGAAGTGTGCAACTGCATTTCGGTTTTGAAGATTTAATCGAATTTCTAGGGAAAATGTTTACGAATTAAACGCACAGACAAAGAGTCGAAATTATGAAATAAATTGAAATCCGACTCAACGTCGCATCCGACCAACCACTTAAATCCTTAAGCGCAGTGCGCAATAAATTTACGTTTCCCGCGTCAGCGTTGGGACGTATTGTACAGCTCGATACGTTGAAAAATCAGCTTCGCATTCATTCTTTTGTCGTGACCTGTAAATATACACCCATTTTGCAATGAAACGCGCATTTACAAAAGATGAATGTGGAGCAAACAAAACACGACTGTGTATGAGTTTCATGCTAAGGGTATCAATAGAAATGGTAATTTTGCAAAAGAAATTCGAACTGGATTGATTCATTTTCGTCGAATAGGATTTTCCGAATAAAAGTTGTAGATAATGTTAGTGGAAGTAACTATACGTTGATTGTTGTCATTCATATATTGATTACGTCAGCTTAAAACTGTTTGAAAACCGTTGAAAGCGCGGTTCGAAGCCGTTGAATGTGGTTCTAAGTCGTTAAAAGGCGCTCAACTTGAATTATTCCAAAATTGCACAATTTTAAGTCGTAAGACTCTCAACCAACGAAAAATTGATTTTTAATTATAGATTTAATAAAGTACGGACACCAATTTTTTTCCATAGAGCGCTGGACAATGACGGAATTTTTATACAAAAGAGGTGAAGACTAAAATAAACCACGAGTTCGATCTGTATTGAGTCTCTCACACTAGCAGCAGACGAACGTTAGTTTTTGCATTACACCCGTCGTCAGTGCAGCCCCTGTGTGAGTCGATCAATACATGTCAAGTTAGCATCCTTAAGCCCGTATCGGCCGCTAGAGAAATGCGGGAAATGCGTTACGACTCTCGTAAGCGCCAGGTGCATTTTTTGAATATCTACCAATTTTCAAACCCAAAACTGCTCATCTTTATAAGAGGATCGATCAAAATGGTAAGAGTTCACCACGAAATAAAAAAAAATATATTTTAGCTGAAAATTTCATAGCGTCTTTTGGATAAAAATGATGATTTGAAGAAATTGGGTCTCACCATCGTATTGATGCTTAAACTCGAGCTATAAGCCTCACAAATCCTCACTTGTATTTATGGATTTTAAGATGGAATGAAAATCTGTAACAAAAACTGACCGCATGTACGTGATCATGAGGTCCTCCGGCGCATCCACCAAAAATGTCAAGTTTGATTTTGTACATAACTTTTACAGAATGTCTCAACCTTTCCGGATAAATTGAAATTGTGGATAAAAACAAAAAAGAATCTAACGCAGGAATCCGAATTAAGATTCAAACCTAAAGAAATTATTATCATAAAATTTTGTAACGATTCGTTCATTCCATCCCATCATCAATCCAACATCTCTATCCAACATTCCCGTCCCAACCCAATACAATGGGTTTTGAAGTGAGATGAAAATCCTAAAAAAAATTACTTACAACCCTGTGATAAAATCGTGAATGTCGAGCGTTAAGCTTATAGGGATGTTTTTTTTTTCGAAAAATAGTTAACACACAAATGGCGTGTCAAATCACTTTGTAAATTGAATTAGTCAGAGAATTTCTTTCACAATATCGATCGATCAGCACTCAATAAAAATTTAAAATTACCAAAAAAAAAAAAAGAAACGCACCAACTCCATATAGATCAGTTATAAAGAACGAAGGCCTCAGATTAGTAACTTGAGGCACTCAAGATTTGTGGATCAGAATTTATTTATAATAAACCATTTTATTTTTTTTTCTTTCGAAGGTTTTTCAAACGGTTTTCAACTCTTCGAACTAACGTGACGTAACAAACGGCTTAGTGTAGGGGGGGGGGTAATTATGACGTATTGTCTGAAACTTTTACACGGATAGGAATAGGGTGGACAATTATTGCAGAATCGAGTAATTCTATGTGTTAATAACGTATAGGTTTTCTTTTTTAAAGAGATTTTCGAAATTATTTATTAACGATCTATACTAACGACGTAACAAACGGCTTAGTGTAGGGGGGGGGGTAATTATGACGTATTGTCTGAAACTTTTACACGGATGGGAATAGAATGGACAATTATTAATCGGGTAATTCTATCTGTTAATAATGTATAGGTTTTCGTTTTTTAAAGAGATTTTCTAAAATATTTATTAACTATCTACACTAACGATTTGTTCTTCGTGACTGTGTAAATGATAAAAGGTGACAAAAAATTCATTTATCAACTTTTGTAAATGATCAACGACGGTAGAGTAGATTACGACGATAGAGCCACGCCCACCACTATTTTTAAGGCCCGCCCCCTTTCTGACGTTACGAGCGCATGACTCTTGATCAGCTGTTCTAAAGTTGTCCAAAACTTTTTAAAGCTGGTTTAGAGCTCGTTGAAAGCCTATTAAAAACGGTTAAAAAAATTAGCGCCTGTGACGTAACAAAATAGGCGGGGCTTAAAAGGAGTAGTTGTATGGTGGTCCTCGTCTTTGTGCCTAATGAATGTCGATCGGTTCAGTGTAACTCCAAGATGAAGCTCTCTCTAATGGTTTTCTTTAGTGACCCCCCTTGGTACCCCTTGTAATTTATCCTAAAGGGAACTGAATTGAACCTTGCGGTTGCATACTATTAGTATAAATGAAACGATTACGTTTGCCTTAAGATTTATTTTTGAATGTTACTAGTCTTACAACTTAAGATACACTATATACAATTTACAAGATTTTCTAATTCTAACTTACTGGCTAAGGTGGGGTTGCGCGAGGGTTGCGCGCTTGCGCCCGGATGGGGATGTCGATAATAGTCGAACCGCCCC
>JAFFZR010000343.1:0-13238 GCA_018397195.1 Lethrus apterus
TACTTTTTCTGAATAACCAAACTTTCAGTCTTCGAGTTTAATTGTTGTATATATTTCGTGACATAATATTTGTTGTTGTTAGGTTGGCTCAAGGTTGAGGTTATGTTCGATCGTATAAAATGAAAGCCCAAGAAAATTCAAGTTTATTGCAACTTGCGCTTGAAAAAATCGCACAGTGCGAAGATTTGATAAATTCACTAAGCGAATTTAACCATTTGGAAGGCGTGCAAAAAGTACACCGTAAAATTAAACAAGAATTAAACTTCCTCCGAAAGGTTGAGTTTGACAACGTTCAATAAAATATACTGAATACCTTGTACAGATTTACAGGACGAAAAGTGTCAAAAAAGAACATCTGCAATGTTCGAATCTGACCCATTTCACCGCACAAATACAGACCTTACGAAACGTCGAAGACTGCGTAAGCCTCAACAAGGTTTTTTATCTTGACGATCGGAAATTGACCGTCGATATCGTTTGCAATAATGGCTTGTCGTGGGTTAAAGTCGTCGCTAGAAATCCGAAATCGTTGAGTCAAATTTGCATGGGTGATACGAATTACGGGGTAAGAAGCGTATTAGATCAAGCACAAGAATTCTTACAGTGTGCGCCTTTATATCCGTGTTTGTTTCAAACACCGAAGGTAAAATTCAATTCCTAAGATGACAATCGATAAGTGTTTAGGTGTTTAGGTGACGTTTGTGTTTGCAAACGGAATTGGTATCAACCTAGCGAGTAAATTAGAATCTTCAGGTGTGATTGTAAAAGGCGACAGATTAAACCTCCTAGAAGAAGATGCATGTAATGTGAGTTGCTTAACATCGATAAAAAATTCATCGTTCGTTTCAAAATTAAACTTGGATGTTTCTGCAATGTTGGCTTATGTGAGTTCCGTTACAAATGGGAGCTGCGATAAATATGAATTTTCTGTACCGGTTCTTGCTCAACAAGCCGAATGGGAATGCAAACGGCCAGTTAAACCAATACTAGATGATTTATTTAAAGGTAATTTAAATTGACGTTGTCAGTGCAATTTAAATGGTTTTTGTAGATAAAAAATTGTACTGCTGCCAAACGGCTAAAGACAATTTCATAAATATTTTGAACACAGTTGGAGGACCGAACGAACGAATCAGGGGTTTTGAGTTTCTGGATAGGATAACTGTCCTTCCAGATGATGCCGAAGCCACCGATGGCAATAGTTTCGATAGTGTGCAGGTCACTGCCGATAAAACTCTTTACATCGGTGGTAAAATACGGGAGAGATCTTTAATCATATTTAAATTTGGTGATCGTATTAAAGCTGTTACAGTCACTGCAAATGATGGTTTTGTAAGAGCTGCGAAACAACAGGTATAATTTATACAGCTTGATCGAAAAAATTAGGCAACGTAAGAATGTTGCCATTCACCGTTTCCTATTTCCATTTCTAAAATAGGATTCTAAAAGAACAGCTTTGATTTGTTTGGACATTCTTGACAAATGTCAATTTGACATTAAGAATTAAATAGTGGTTTAAGTAAAGACATGCCGATTTTTGTTCATGGCTTACTTTGGCTAATTTTTTTTTCGATCACACTATTACCGTATCCAAATTTCTACTTTGTTTTTTCAGGGAATCAATTTTGTTGTCTTCGTACACGAATCCAGAGCACTAACGGAACAGAAAGAAACGAAAGCAAAATTGAGAATAGATTCTTGAAATACGATTTGTTCAGGATAATAAATTATATTTTAAAATGTTTGTCGAGTATTGCTTCCTCACATACAATTTTACAAATAATTTAAGACCACGTTTCAAAATTTATTTTTCTTAATTGCAAACATATAAGATACATTGGCATTAAAAATACATATAAAGGATAAATATGAAGCACCTCTAAACTAAATAATAATTACGAACCAAAGAATCACATTAAAATGAGTATATGACACGATAAATGAAACACAAGAAACGAAACAAAAAGTTAATTTATGTGTAAAAGTGTTCCATCGCAACTAAAAATATGATACTAAACATTTTCCTCTAAGAGAAAATCAGTCGTTGAATCACTTAAGTTTGTCGTTCGAGGACAAAAGTATACTCATATTCTTGCATCACCTGTTGAATTGTTTTCGCTTTGATCATGGGAAACTGAAACTAAAACACCAATAACTCACATTTCAATAAATAAATTTACCTTTTCCGCGCCGTTTGAAGTTATAAATTTCGGATTGAGCACAAAGGGAACGCCCTCGAGTCCATTAAAATTGGATGAAAGTGTATGTGTCGTGTGTGCGATGGGTGGTTGTGGTGCCGGTCTAGACGGGACGTAACCAGGTGGGTTTAAAATTTCATAATCGTGATCACCCCCTTCTTGCAACTGAGGGTAAACTAATCCGGGTGTCGGATTGGGTCTTGGTGGCCTTTCGGGTACATTTTGGCTGTGCGACTCACCTTCTTGTACATTTCCCATTTTAAAACAAATAATCACACCGTTTATTTCACTAAAAATGCAAAATAAAGAAAATGCACGTAATGGAAATGTAACAGACCCTGCTAGTTTGAAGCCTTCAGGTGCTTTTTTCAACCTACTGCAAATGATTACGTCTGTTACTGCTTCTTTAACGAACCTTTTATTGGCTAATCGGTAACAAAGTTGTTTTTTACGCCAAGCTTTTTGTTCGCTATCGGCAGTCCTATTTAAAATACTAAAACCTTCCGGTGGAAGGCCCTTTTCGGTTAAAACTATAATGTCGTGTACGACAAAATCAGGTAATCCTGAAATTAATTGGTGAGCATGTTTGATAACATTGCGAAAAACGGACCTTGTGTTTTTGAAAGACACAAATAGCGTAAGCACTTTTTCTTTAGAAACGATGCATCCCTCCATAGATCTGCATCTTGATCCTGATCATAAGTTCGGTTGATTGGATAGAAACCTTCTGGGCACTTGTCAATGTATTCTATTATCTTAAACAAATAATAAATAACTTTGATTGTTTGTTTATTTGCTTACTTGTAATGACGTGATGGGTCTATGATCTGGCAGTAATCTGGATAAAGTGTTCAAAATTTTATCTTTGTAAAAAGACATTTCTTCAAGGAAAATGAATCCACTGGAAAATAAACATGGTTATTTGAAAATAAATGGATGAGTCGTATACCTGTCATGATTTGACAGTACATTACTAAAGCGTTGAACGGATCTATTTATAAATAATTATGGAATTTATGTAAATACGATCAAATCGTCACCACAATTAAGAATATATTCCTACCTTCACTTTGAAGGGCGGCGGCGGTGACCTTGCGTCGTTTGCAACGTATTTTGCGTTTGAATTAAGATTTTTCGTCAAACGCAGAAAATGCAAGATATCTCATTGAGATTATAGCGATAACGCAAAAGAGCACTATAGTTAATTTTCATAGATGTTGGGATGAGTCATAGCACTAAGCCATAGGCCACAGCCCATATTTTGTATGCAAGAAATTGTAAAAAAAATAATTCAAATTGCAAATAAGCGTGTATAAAAAGCTACACGTTAATTATAGCAATTTTTCTATTTTTATTTTAAACAAAATGGTATACTTTAAGTTGTTTGGTTGGTAACTCAGCACCGTTAGCGTTAGTTCTTTTTTTTTCAACTTATTCGGCTAATAATAATAATACAGCTAATAACAATTAAAATTGTGCCCATTAATATGAACGAAAACCGCCTAATTAAGCCATAATATTAATTAGTTGATTTGAATTCGTTACACATGTGACGTTTCGAATTTTATAGGTTATGTTCCGCTGACGAAGTCACGAAATGGGAAACGATCAATCGCAACTTTCCGGTCTGGAAATACACGAAAAAGCAATCGAAGTGACGGATTTTTGGGCGCACCATCCTGCAAGCATACGATTCGGAAACGTCGACACTTTATCAGTGTTCATCGGTGAACCGATCATAGGCGGGCAGCTATGGCTCAAACAAACACCTTTGGAGAAGTCCTGCAAAGTAACCAATCAAATCCACATTTGCACTGTCTCATTTATCATTTACAGAATTTGATGATTTATCGACACCCTTGCATTTTAAAATACATATCTTCGTGGCACAAAGGATCAAAATTTCACCTAGCCGTCGAAGACGTTAAACCTCTATCGCACGTCCTATCGACACAAAGCGACTTACAAATATGCATAGGTTTACATTCGATTTTAAAAGCTTTGTGTTTTTTACATGAAAAGGCGTTTGTATCTCACAATAACGTTTGTGTCTCTTCGATATATGTGACCAAAGACGGCACCTGGAAACTCGGTTGTATGGAATACATGTGTCATTTTAAGGATCTTTCTTACGACTACTTAAACAAAACTAGAAATAATCGTTACGATAAAGCTATTGATCCAAACGAAACCAAAAATCTAAAAACAAATCGCAGAGATTTCATCGATGTGTACGCTTTTGCTGTTTTAGTAAAGGAGATTTTAAATCAAAAAACGCATGGTATGAACAATTTGTAATATTTGATTGATTATAATAATACAGTGTGATCGAAAAAAAATTAGTCAAAGTAAGCCATGAACAAAAATCATCTTTACTTAAATCACTATTTATTTCTTAATGTCATATTGACGTTTGTCAGAATACTCAGCTGCTTCAATAGGAAAATGCTAGAGATGGAGGGTAATTGGTATGTTTTTAGATGTTCATTCGACAAGTTTTTTGGAATTGTGTAAAAATAAATTACAAAACGTCGACATTGATTTACGACCAAAGTTAAGCACGTTATTCGAACATCCGTTTTTTAATCAGGAATTTATTACAATGCATAGTTTTCTCACTGAATTGCCGTTGAAATCCGATGTGGAAAAAGATGAATTTTTTTTTGGGTTGTTGGATAAAATTAAAATGTTCGATGAAGATACGATCGGAAACCAGTTGAGTGGTTTGTTGTTATCAAGGATGGTTTTATTGAATAAAACGGCACAGACAAATTTTATTCCTTTTCTTTTATGTCCGAGGGATAACGGTAAAGTTTGTTAGTAATATTATCGAATCTTATCATCATAGTTTTAGATTTGAATACCACCGGGTTGTTCAATACCAATACTTTTAAAAGGCATTTGGTGCCGAAGTTATTGGAGATATTCGGTGTACGTGACGCACAAATCAGATTGTTGCTTTTGGATCATTTTGTGCATTATATGAATTGTTTTTCGATCGACGAATTGCAATCTCAAGTGTTACCGGAGGTTAGTTGTCAATTTATACAAATTTTATATAAATTTTGATTTTAAGCTTTTGGTGGGAATCAAAGATACCAACGATCAATTGGTTGCGGTTACGTTGCGAGCATTAGCTGATTTAGTCCCTGTGTTGGGATCGGCGACTGTTATCGGTGGAAAACGTGCAAAATTATTCAATGACGGTCGACCGATTGTACATTCTCTTAAGAAATTGAAAAAAATTCAACGACAATCTCACGAAACGAACGAACTAAATTTAATCGAGGTCGGTAAAGCACATGAAAATTATTTAAATTTTAATCATTGTGCGTAGGGACACGTTTTAGAATTACCAGAACGACCAAGCCCCGACGGCGAAGAAGATGAAACATCAACTGAAGAAGTCGAGGTTGAAAACGAAGAGGATTTGAATACGTGGGAAGATTGGGATATTAACGATGATACGCGACAAGCAAACGTTTTAAACGTGCAAAATACAACTTCGAGCGATGATTTTGAAAATTCTAGTACCGATACCCAAGAGGAAAATGTACGGACTTCTGTTGGAAAGTCACTGCCCGATATATTCGAATTGGACATAAAGAACCAAAAGACTGTAATAAAACTGGACGAATTTGATTTTTTCCATGATATGGAACCCATCATCAATATGCCTAAACCTCTGGATGATTTGGTGACTAGACGAGACAATGTGACTAATTTGAAGTTTAGTGTCGCCAGTGTAGATAACCACGTCGAAGGATGGGGTGATGATTCCGATTGGGAGTAATTTTTTTAGTAATAATCGGATTTTAAAATTATATTAAATGAATAAGATCGTACAAATATCTCTTGTAAGGTTTCAATTGCATTTTAATTTGTAAATATTTGCTGATGTATAAAGGAAATAGTGTGTGAATTGATTGAATACAATGTTTAAAAATTAAGAGTATAAATTTCGATACCATTATATTTCTTGGTCCATAACCCATCACTTACTTAATCTTTCCTCTTGTACAGTCTTTGTCAAATTAAATAAGACAAGACCGGTTGATGGCGCATTACAACCAGTAACACTTCGGTTGTGCCGTCAATCGGGTTTGTCTTTTTTAATTTGACAATAACTGTATCCCTAGGTGTCAAGCATTGAGCTTGAGCCTAGTCATGGTATTTCCCTATTCAATAATTTTCAAATTCATACCCTTTTCGTAAATGGTCAATCACATAAAAAGTTTAAAAATGGTGTTATCATATTTTCCTGAAGGTAAGAAAATACGTGAACTTAAAATCAAATTGCTTAAAAATCCAACTCTCTTTAGAAGCCGATAAAGTAGACAATCACCTGATCTTTCGGTCTCGCGCCGTTAGGTGGTGCTCGTGCATCAAGTGAGAATTTCCTAACGCCTATTAAAAAGAAATATTGTAAGTAATAAATCATTCATAAAAATACAATTAAATTAAAACCGAATATAAATAAATAAAATTTAAATACAAAATAAAAATAGTTTAAATAGACTAAATTCATTTTGAAAAATTAGTGTTTAGTACTACCGTTGTACAACTGAGTTTAATAGAAATCGCCTATAGACATCGGATCAAAATACGTGACGTCACATCCGCACATGCGCGTCCTTTCTATTTGGACCGCGGTGGTAAAGTGGTGCCTCGTATGGTTCCCGTTTAAATAATTTCTAATTAATTAGTGAAAATGGTAAGTTTTTGCTCAAAAATAGAACCTTAAATTCAATCGACAAAGGACGTAACATCCGTAATAAATTCAATAAACGTTTAATAGCCTCAGACTTGTCTGATGTTTTGAGATTTTTTTCGCTTGTCAAAACACAAAGCATGAAGGATTTTTGATTATTTGTATTTACACTTACATCAGTCGTTAATACATAAATAGATAGGTCAATCGAATCAATTTCATTTATTAAAAACATGTATTTTTAAGGTTATGTCGTATTTATTGTGTATGTTTTCAGGGTTTTGTGAAAGTAGTCAAGAACAAACAATACTTTAAGCGTTACCAAGTGAAATTCAAGAGGCGTCGCGAAGGAAAAACTGACTATTATGCACGAAAACGCTTGATTGTACAGGACAAGAACAAGTACAATACGCCCAAGTATCGCCTGATTGTGCGTCTTTCAAACCGAGACATTACATGTCAAATTGCCTATTCGCGCATCGAAGGCGATAAAATCGTTTGCGCCGCATATTCCCACGAATTGGCCAGATATGGCATCAAAGTTGGTTTGACGAATTACGCTGCAGCTTACTGTACCGGTTTGCTGTTGTCACGCCGTTTGTTGAAGAAACTCGGCCTCGATAATTTGTATAAAGGTTCAGTCGAGGTAACCGGTGACGAATATAACGTCGAAGGTGTCGAAAATGGACCAGGAGCTTTTAGGTAATTTTCCCATCGGTTCAAATTCTGTTTTAAATCAACGTGATGAATTGTTTGACACATGCGCGTCATCTGATTTGGTGAACTGATACAAATTGAACCCTTGATCGTAAGTGCTTTGCTATCTAGGTAATTCATTTTGTTTTCATGTTACCAACGTTGTGATTATAACGTGTCTCTGATTACACCGTTATTATTATTATTATTATTTTAAAAATTGGCAAGGATTTAATTAGATTGTTTATAGATGTTATTTGGATGTTGGTTTGCAACGCACGACGACGGGAGCTAGGGTTTTTGCAGCGATGAAGGGAGCCGTTGACGGTGGCCTTAACATCCCTCATTCCACCAAGCGATTCCCCGGATATGATACTGAATCGAAATCTTTTAATGCAGAGGTTCATCGAGCTCATATTATGGGTAAACATGTTGCCGATTACATGCGATCGTTAGAAGAAGAAGATCAAGAAGCGTTTAAACGTCAGTTTAGTCGGTACATTAAACTTGGTATCAATGCTGATCAGGTAAATCTCATTTGAATATTTACTGTTATTCATTCCGAGTAAACATTGTTGCCGTTAGGTTAATATAAAAAACAAATTTCGTCCAACATAAATTACCGCAGTTGTTTCATAAACTGTGGTGTCGCAGTTGGACTACATAATATTGGGGAAATTTACAAAGTGGAACTGATTATTTGGTGACACATATTTTATCTTCGTACATTTTTAAATTTATTGACAAAGTTTGATGTTATTTTATTTTAAATGTATTCTTAGATTGAGGACATCTATAAGAATGCACATGCCGCAATCCGTAAGGATCCTTCACAGGCGAAAAAGGTAGAAAAGCCCGCCCCTGCCAAACCGAAGAGATGGAACCGAATGAAGCTAACGTTGGCCGAACGCAAGAATCGTGTCGCTCAAAAAAAGGCTTCATTTATCAAGAAATTGGAAGCCGGACAGGCAGAGCCTTGAATGTAATTGTTTATATTGTGTATCTTTAATAAAAGATCACGATTATGTTATGAATTTTTATTTCCCAGAAAAAAGTATAAACATGATTTTTATATATTGGACATCTTAAATTAGTTTATACGTTTATTGTTGCAATCTTATATTCTTTTGATACAATATATTTTCATGATCAGAAATTAACCTCGAACAATCTTCCATATTTGTAATGATGTTTTGTAGATTCCACTCTCGTTGTAAAAGAGCATGCTCTAACGTAAAATAACTGTGCCGTATGCACTTTATTCCTGTGCAATGCGCCGTTGAATTTGCTTTCAATCCGATTTCATGCACGAGACTCTTCAAATACGCTTCGTATTCATTAATACATTGTATCTCTAAAATTAGCAAATTAAACAATAATTTAACGTAATCAAAATTTACCTATTGTAAATTCAGGTGGGTCGAAATGCACACATTTGATACCATAAATAACGGGAATTTTCGAATTGGCAGGTCGAATAGGACCTTTTATTGCTAAATCATAAGCGGTTTGCGACTGCAAATCAACTCCGGATAACCTACAAAATCCCGTTATCCCGTTAATTTCATTAAAACGACGAAACGTTACTCAAACATCTTTTTCTGATGTGCCGCTTGCATATACGATAGTATCCGATCCATGTGCGGGCCCTTGACATGCGTATAACTCGCACGTTGTACAACTTTTCCGTCTTTGTAGAAGTTTTCGGTGGCTTGTCCCAAAAATCCTTTGATACAATACGCCCTAGTGTGTTGGTTTTCTCGTATACGTTTGGCTACTTTTGTTCCAGTTTTTATACCAAATACTAAAAAGTTTCGTACTAATGAAAAGTTGGTTTTTAAATTTAAACGTACGTAACACTCCACTGGTGTTTAGTCCCAAGTAATTCGACCAGCTGCACAACATGTCGTTAAATTGGTATCGTGGTCCCACTACTAAAGGAACGTCGGCGTAATTTTCTCTTATGACCACAGACAATTTTTGCAAGGGATTTCCTTCTATAACGACGTGATCGATTGGAGGTCTGCAATCCATTTCGTTTAGTTCTGTAATTTGAATTTAGTGCCTTCCTGGATTCAAATTGCGCTTGCGCGTTGTGTGTTTTATAACAGAAAAATAGTGGCTTCGCATGTAAGTTTATCGTCAGAATTCTTACCTGTGCATATTTTATTTATCAACGCTTTTCTGAGGTGATTAAGCTTGACATCTGCCGGTTTGTACACACAAATGATTCCTCTTAAATTATTCCAAATGGTCGCGGCGTCGGTTACTAACATTTTTGGACATTTGAGCTTCTCCAGGCGCGTATTTCTTCGATTATGTTTAAAATTAAAGCGATAAGATAAAAATTGTCACAATTTATAGGTTAAGTTGTCAATTATGTACCAACCGTATAAATTTTGTTTCGTTTACACGAATTTGTTTGTCGTAAGCTCGAAATGTGTGAAAATTGTAAATAAACGTATTTTAAGACCGTATAAAATATATTAAAAGGATAAAAATCAATAGTTCATAAGTAATCTGGTAATTTATGGTTGGTAGCATTGTACAGTTTAATTTAACGCGTTTACAATTTTCTTGAAACGTTAATTCATACAACTTAATTGTAAGTAGCGTTATTTACAACAAAATAAGTTTCTCATTTGCAGCAAAACTAAATTTAAATTACAGATTGAATGCTACGCAGTTTACGCTTCGTTGGAAAAATGTCATCTGTCGTTCCGAATGTTGAAATTGATTCAAATGGAGTCTTCAAATATATTTTGATCAGGCTGTCGACCACGGATCTCTCCGGCAATGAACAAACTGCGGAAATAGTCCGGGGATACGCCGAGTGTCCTTATCACAGTAAGTCCCATTTCATACCAATCTGTGCGTTTAAATTTTGTAAAAGATTCTTTTTACGATCAAGGTTCATAAAATATATCTCAATCTATACAATAGGTTCGTTCATACAAACAGTTCTGAACGGTTCCGGTTTTCATCGACCAGTTAAAGACATTCAATTTAATTCATGACTAACTTCAAGCAACTAAAATTCGTTCTGTGATAGGCCAAAGAAATTCGAAACTGTTCGGAATTGTTAGTAGAAACAGACCTAATTCTTGTATTTAGGTGACATTTGTTGGTTAGGTTAGTCTGTGATTGTCGTTGGTTGTCATGGCAACTAACTATTTGAGTACAGTGTGATCATTGTAACTTTACATGCGCGTCATCGTGTTCATATCTGTCGATTTAAAGCGCTATTTCGGGTTTGGTTTAAAAAAAAAATCAAGTAAGTTAATTTTATTATTGGTACGTCAATACTTACTTCTCACCTATTTTTGTAAGTACAAAAGTAAACATTTGAATGATTGAAAAACAAACATTTTCGGAACGTCCAATTTATTTCCATCGTAAAACATTTAAATTTCAGACGGTTTGCGGTACATACGGACATGATTTCGACCGTTGAACATTACGTTTCACATAAAAACGTACATCTCGTGAGTAACTGCGACTCATAAACATTTAATGGTTATTCAACGAAATGAATCTTTTGACTTTGTTTCCTTTACAAAGCTATATGTGTTAATGGTCATTGCGATTTCGTTGGATTACGACGCACGCAGAGTGATAGCTCGAAAAAAAAAACACAAGCGACGTCACACTTTTTTTTCGTATTGTACTTATTGAAAAAATATTTTTTCCTGTGCATATATATTATCGTATAGTTTTTTTTGTACAAATCTTTATATACATGAAATTAAAAAAAAAAACATTCAACAAATGATATTAAGTTAGCTTCGATTTTCATTTTAGTTGAATCGTTCAACGCTTGGTACGTCATAAATTTTTTATATACAGGTGTACTTGAGCTTGGGGTAGAACTTTAACGGGGTATTTAGCACGTCCATAAAATTTATGGATAAAAACAAATCCGTAAATCCTGACCACGCCCGTCAAGGAAAGAGATTACTAGGTATCGATTGATATAAAGTGGGTCAAGTTTATCGGCAAACTTTACCCCAGTTTCAAAAATACATAGTTTAAATTATCCATGATACCGAAGCTAACTAAATGAAAAATACATATAAGCGCTAAACAGTAACTCTTAATTCCTCGTCTCATTTCGCAGCACACGTTTCGAGCACGAAAATCATCACGGCGGAAAAGTCGTGTCGTTACGAAGTCCTCCTCGCCCGCAAGCAACACCACGCTCTTTGTATGCTGAAGCCTTTGTCTTTCAGCTCGTCTTTAGGTCGGATTGTTTGGGTTTCTTCGGTTGCGGGACGACGCTCGGTGACGATCTCGTCGTAGTTTTGTTTCGGCGTCGTCTGTTGATCTTTGAAAGCGCGCGAACTCGTCGACAGTCTGCGCGGCGTCGTCTTAGGCGGAGTCTCCGAGTCACCCGACTGCTTGTTTATCTCGACGACGACCCGTTCCTCGTCTCACGTGACGTCCTTTTCCGATTTAACCGAGTCGTCTGCATGTAACAATCATTGTAAGTGCAAATTAAAAAAGAAAAGAAATACCTTTACGTTCTTCTGGGCGTGGACTCGGCTGAACGGTCAGTTGCGCCGGTTTCTCGTGTATCGGTTGCGGCTGTTGCGGTGTAACGGGTGAATCAAGGTCGTGACAGGTGTGCATCAAGGTGAAGGGCAATTTGAGGGAAACTTCTCCGCCCATTAGGCTGACAAGCAGCTTGACTTTGACGTAATATGACACGTAAATGGCAAACACGTTGCGTTCGTCCGGTTCACTTTTTGTAGATGATGTCGATGACGGATGTGTGGTGCGCGTTACCGTCGACGCGAGGCTCGTGCCCGATTTTGTGTAGGAGTCTTCGAGCGCGATCCAGTTTTTCGTCGAGCTTTTGATGGGGACCAGACTGTAAGTACGTTCGAAGGCCACACCGGAGGTAATCGGACAATCGTCCTTGGCGTTGATTGATGCGACTACGTTTTTGAACTTTCCATTTGAAAACATGCACACGTCGACGTGTTGCACTACGAAAACCTGTCAAAAACCTGTCATACATATCTCATCACAAATCAGGATACAATATTTTAAAAGTTCAAATTTCAAATCGGTATTCTAGTTCTGATCTTAGGACGTTCGTCAAAAGAAGACTTCAATGGAAAGATATCGATCGCTATAAAGTGGGTCAAGTTCATCAAGTTATAAATGAACGATTGGATGGAGATTGATATGTAATCAAGAACCCGGTTAATCCTAACTACTCATATGGTATCATATATCATATACACTGTGATCAATCACAGGGCCATTAAAAGTTTAAGGACGTCTAATCGATCGATTTTTTCAAATGTAAAGATGATTTGTAATTATGTGCGTGCGTCGTTTTTATTTTCGATTTTTAATGCAAATTATTTACGTAAAAAGAACGACCTGGTTAAGAGAACGTCGGCTAATTTAATTTTCGAAGCGACATTCATCGAGGCACGCGTTATACTATCTTTGCAAGTTGGCGGCGACATTAAACTAAAAGGCGCGGCGCCGCCAGCATCGGGCTATTCCCGGCGGTGTCGTTTCTCGTAATTGGCTCTTTGCGAAAAAGAAACGGAAGCGCTGTTTTGCCCGTAATGACCCGATGCACGTCATGCAAACAAAATTATAACCATTTTTTTCCA
>JAFFZR010000346.1:0-15544 GCA_018397195.1 Lethrus apterus
CGCTCATTCATATACCGAACGTGGTGAGCTCTAGATACATATTATTATGTCTCCTGTATTGTCTAAAAAGGCAAAAGTTGCTTGGGAACTGTCGCATCGTCTCCGTCTGTGTCTGGAGTCGCCGTACAAGTCTTGACCGAGCACACATTACACAAATAGCACCGATCAGTCTCGGTGGGGTTGTGGGTTCGATTGTCAAACTATCGGACTCACGACCAGACCCTAACCGAGGTGGGACTTGTCGCTCATTACCACTCATTAGCGGATCGGTCTGCGGACAAGGCGAGACGGACCAATCCGTCGGACCAATCCGATAATGAATGGCCGGCTTAAAAGTTTGAAAACACTGATTAATTGGATATTGGACGATAACTACCGATGTATTACTTTTTTGATAACGGGAACTACTTTTGCTACGGTTGCCAACACGCCCGGATTTTGCCCGGATATTGCCCGGAGTTTTCCGGATTTTGTACGGAGTTTTCCGTATTCACCCGGATTGCCTGGAGCAACGATGGGCAACCCCCAGACCGCGGGCCAGCACATAGCAACATGTATGTTCATAATTTAGTACTAATTTTAACACTTTTTTTATTTATTTCATATTTGCAGACTAAAAAATTATAGGTCACACGAAGGTGTCAATTAACTACTACGGCCCGCGGAAAAAACGTAAAATTTATTCTGGCCCATGTTATAAAAAAGGTTGCCCACCCCTGTTGTGTAAAAAACCGGTAGTCTAGTACCGGTTTTTTACATCAGGGTCAATGAAAATTGCAGCATCAGCGAAAATCGTGTTACAACTTGTTGTGCTTCCCGAGCGAACATGGCCGATCAGAAGTGAAGCTTGTTCGAGTTGCGTCAGTTTCGTCTGAACCGGTGACGGTTACAGGACTCGTTCAAAAGCTGTTAAAAAGCTTTTCTGATCCATTCAGAAATAGTTCTGAGCTGTTGAACAGCTGTTCCTAGCTCAAGTTTAACCCGTTCAGAAGCTGTTCGAAAACTGTTCGCACGTGACCGGACCACGCCCTAAAAATTGGTTGTGGTCCTACATAGTTACTAGGAAAGTTTTAGCAGACATGCCTTCCTAGTGGCATTTTGTGACCTTTTTGGTTCATATTTAGGCCACGAATATAATTCTTGAATTTTATAAAGTTTGAAAAAATTACATGTATGTTTATTGATCAGAAATAATGAAGACTTACAAAAGTTGATTTTTATAAAATCACGTAAAACTTTTTCTTCTATAACATGAATGATTTAATTATGTTAATCTGATTAAAAAAAAGACATTATCAGATTTTAAAATGTACTTTACCGCACTTTATATGTACTTTACGTTAACAAAATTATAAAACTAAAAGCATCAAGGCGTAGCGATAAGTACAGGATCTACAAGTTAAACTCACAGGCCGCATAATGCAAAATGCCTTAAAAGCTTCTATATCCCATTGTCGAAGACCTCATTGTCGATTCAAGTTGTGGGCGGAAGTGCACACTGGAATTCCTGATTTCCTGCAGGACGTCTAAGTTTACGCTGTGGCGCGATGAAATCCTTCGGACTGTCAAAAACACTTAACACTTTTTCCGAATCCGAAAACATTTAAAAACCGACGTCGTTTAAAACTTTAGGCCGCAAAGTAAACGGCAAACTTTAAATTGAACGTGAACCGAAGGAAAACTTTATTCAAAGTATTGGAACTTACCAAACTTACTGGAAAAAGTTGTATATTTTTTAGTTATGGACGTAGTAAAATTTCTGAAAAAATAATTAACCACTACGATAGGTACGCATGTACTGACATGTATTGTATATTGCATTGTGTTTAAAAAGGTTACTGTAGTATAAATACCACTAATTCACAAACCGTAACACCACACGTTTTTTCATTTATATTCTTGACGAAGAATTTTATATTCCGATTAGATTATCCTTTATCTTTGCGAATTGTGAAAAATATGAATATCGCCGTAAAGCTCGGTATATAAATACCGTATTTCATGATCCGCATGCGGAATACCACCGGGATTAAATTCCGTCTGCACTTATCTAATATTCAAACAACAACCACGCAGAGAATCAATAAAACGAACCGAAAATTGGGAAGGTGTGAATCGGACTTCTATGCATCAATATTCCGGGTACGTCTCGCCGCGTTCCGGGAATATACGGTTTCACTGTATTACAGAAGTGCCGTACGTTTCGGACGCGAATAAAAGATTACGTTCACACGTGGTCACTTTTATTTCCGAGAACTTTAATATTTTATGTTCGTTCACATCAAAAAATTGTATCGAAATGGCATGCATGCATGTGCGCCGAAGTCGCTTCGAATCGCAGAAGTTTATGAATTTTGTAGCATATGAAAGGATTGATACGGGTGTAGATTCGTGCTCACATACTTGAAGCTTTCAATATGGAAAGATTTATAAAAATATTCCAATAAAATTATTATTTATTAACATTTTTGTATTTTCCTTGTTATCTGTTATTTATTGTAAATACTCAATATTTTGTGGTTTTATTTTATATTTTCCAAATTTTCCAGTTTTCCAAAATCATTGCTCTTACAATTAGTTCTGTATCGACGAATAGAAACAAGTCGTCCGCGTACGCCAAAGATCATATCTACTCAGTAGGCATCCCTATCGCAAACCCTTGATGGTTCGGAATTTTTGTCACCTAGTCTCCTACCCATTATATCTCCAAATAATTTTCCATTGTCGCCTTTGCTCCTGTCTTTTCCAGAGCTTTTTAAAAGCTTACTGTCTATCGAACGCTGCTTTCAAATCTATAAAAGCTGTGTACAATTAATACCTAATTCCCGAAACCTACCTGACCGTTTGGTACCAATTCTTTTTCTACTGCTTCCAGTCTATCTGCCAATATTCCTGGATAAATTTTATACGTAATATCCAACATTGTAAACAGATGTCGCTATATAATGTTGCTTGAATGAAATACCTTTGTAAATGATGACAAATTTAATTGTGTTAAAAAAGAATAAAATTAACGAATAGAAGGTGTAATGTATAAAATATTCATGTACTCATCATACATTTCAGATCAATTCATATGCAGTGCGGATATTTGGGGCACTTGCCTTTCGAAAACGGCCGATGTTCGCCGCCGCATACATATATATATATATATAAAAATTGCACGATCTGAATAAAATTCCAAAGTAAAATAAAGCGCATAACGTCGAACATAAGAAGAGGCGATTTTTCAGAAAGCAAAACGTTCCTGCGCAACGATCTAAGATTTATACGTCCAACTCGCGGCGAATATTTTTCCAGATTTTTATGTATATCGATTTAAAATGTGCTCGGAATCGTTATACTTTTAGAGTATAATTTCTTAGAGTTCATTCGCCGTGAAAAGTGGAAAAATCGTCGGTTTTATATCCAACTTGAAACAATTTTTAATAACTTGCATATAAATCTAATAAAACAGCTCGTACATCCACCGATTTAATCTAAATTGAACTTTTTATGAGAAAACGTAATAGTAATATTTTTTAGGTCAACTACCGACTTTATGGACACATAAATTTTATCCTTTTCTCTGTAATAATACGAGACTTCATAGTTCATCTACATCACTTTTTCTTATATCTGTCCTCACCAAACATATGCATAGACTATTTATTTTCATGATCACATTAAATTTTGTAATTTTAATATTTAATAATTTCTAAATCAGTTCCCATTTCTAACTATTAACGGATTGAAAGAAATCAATTTTTCATTGCAAAGTAAAGGAAGTGATTTTCTACAGATAAAAGAATAAAATATATAAAATATTCATAATTACTATCTTAGTGCTATTCAATTTCTATTTCTAAATATTACATTGTCTTCGATCAGTATCTTTCCTTTCATATTTCTAACAATTTAAACTTTGCAAATTAAGTCTTAGTACGTGTAAGTCGTATCGTAGATGATAAATGTTCGTGGATATTAAATTTAACAAAGTTTAGGTACCAAACATTTTCGAAGTAACATTTCGTTACGTATAGATACAGAAAATAGGTAATAAATGGTTTGAAAATATGCAAATGGATGTAAATTACTTACAAATTGTTAGATCGGATCTCGCCCGCGCTTACTTAGAATAAAATTTTAATATTTCACTCGATAACGTTTATTATTCACCGCCGGGAATTGCAGGATCTCGAACGGAATAAACTTTATATCGCCATTTAGAACTAGTCTCTCGAACGGCAAAGCCATTAATAGAATCAGGCGAAATTTTAAATTCAAATCTAAAGTTGATGTAATATGAGCGTCTGAAGAAAATAATAAGAAACAAATTTGTTCCGTCTCGGTAATTACTCTAAGAGTGCTAGTCGACTGTGAGAATTTATTCCATTTGACGAGTAATTTCAAAAATTTCATTCGTGATTACCGCAGAGATGCCATAAATCGGTGGCTTGGATGAGATGTTTTGACGCTTTTCTTCCTGGAGATTTGCTTACCTCCCTTAGAGGATTTAGTTGTAGTTAAAAGCAATTGTCGAAGAGACTTATCGGAAGAAACGCACTGATTCAATATCAAAACGTATTTCTGCGCATCGCAAGGAAAGCTGGTATAAAGCGCTAACGAAAATTTCTATCTTGCAGTCGTTAAGGTTTGTGTGGACGTTACGTTCGCTCGTACACTTCGAAGAATGACTTAAAAATCGATACTTAACCGAAGAACGCCCGACTTTCTCCATTCGTAGTTTTCATATTTAGCGAGGGTGGACGGAATCGGGAAAAAACAGATAAGACTTATTCCAGTAATTTTTATGAGAAAACGTAAAATTAAATCTAAAATTGTCACATAAAATTAAAACCAATCAATTTTATCCTACTAATTCAGTAAACAAAATTTTTTTTTCTTTTTCACATTGTTCAAATTGACCTCGTCTGTGTGCACTGCTAAAATTTAAACTTTTAAAATTATTTTCAAAATGTATGATTTTAGGTTTTTATATTGTGTGTTATTTGCAAAATGCACTAAAAATTAATTTATTTATAAAATCAAATCTATTTATTACAATCTTATAACTTGTTATCACGCTGCTGCCAGTAAGTACATAAATCGATTGGCGGTGGATTCGTATGAACGATGCCTGCTGACTACGGCACTCCGGGGAAATTACCAAAGACCGGGTGGACTCGGCCAGCGAATCAACCGGACCGACGACGCAAAAGATTATTAGATATGCCACCGTTTACCTTTACGAACAATTGCCTTCACTGAATAAATATTTAAATAACATATATTTACAAACAAATAGTAAAGAAATCATTACAAAATCTGAAGCAATAAAATTGCGAACGGAATAAAAAGTACGTTTACAAACTAATTAATTAAAAATACATTTAATTTACGTTGCAATTAGTGCTACGGGGGATATTAATTAAAAGATGAACGATGCTTTATCGATTCACGTGGAAATACTCAGCAGTCAATCAGACCTTGCCATTGTTCCAAAACAATAAATTTTCCAACATAAATTCCAATCTTTCCTACGAAAATCCATTGTTTGCGAGATCGTAGAGGGTGAAAGTTGAAATGTCTTGAAAGTGGCACAATAACGTTATTGTTTTTGCCCACAAACTATGAACGAAATTAACTTTCATTGAAGAGTTTGGCACACTGTTCAAGTTCAATTATTTTATCCTTACACATTAACGTGAATAAAATCGATCGAATAAAACGTAAAGAATTACATTTAATTAATTTAATCAACGTTATTATGAATTAATAAATCTCTCAGATGATGCAGAAGCGTAAACAAACTGAATATATGAACGCTGACCTATATCTCATAAATGTAAAATAAGTAGAGAAAAACGAAAATATTCAATGAATATTAATTTCTTTCTCCACGGATGAACTCCTTTTCAGTATTCGCGAGACGTTCGCGACGGGGAGAGAAAAAAATAAACGGAAAGCCGATAAATTATGGGGCGTATTTCATATGTGAATCCTTTACATAGACGGTTGGACTTATTATTTACGAGTCGGACGGTACCCACGTCTCAAAATACCGGAACTCGTTTAATTCCGATTCGAGTCGGTGGCTTCGAAATGAACTTAAAACGCTGTAAGGATGGTGGATTTATGTGCGCGAAGCATTGAATCTCGCCGTATCTAGGCCAATGCAAATAGCCCGGAGATTTGGCTTCGATTTTAAAGATATAAAGCGAACCTGAAGGCAGTAGAGATGTCTGGAATAGATTTCGTGATCTATGTCCTCTTACGATTACGACGAATCTCCCACTGATGTACTCCTAAATCTACGTTTGATACCGCTCTTTTTCACATTTGGCGATGGGATTAAGTTTATCCTTTTTCTTGTACATGTTAAAATTTATTTAAAAAAAATTAAACGAAAGATGTACACATTATAACCAATGTAAATAAAGAAGAGTTTTCATACGTTTATGTTTTCATTTTATTTCCAATAATTCTTAAATGTAACCTTATATACGAAATCTGTAACCGTATATATTTGTCTATAAAAAGTACACAGAAGAGAATGGATAAAGTTGCAATCGACGACATGAGATGTCTTCTCACATAAATAAATTAATCTATTCCAGGGGTGGACAACCTTTTTCATAACATGGACCAGAATAAATTTTACGTTTTTTTTCGCAGGTCGTAGTAGTTATTTGACACGTTCTTGTGAACTATAATTTTTTAGTCTGCAAATATGAAATAAATAAAAAAGGGTTAAAATCAGTACTAAATTATGAACATACATGTTGCTATGTGCGTTTATAATCAATTAAAACTAAAAGAATTACAATGAAAAATATTTATTTATAATTTCTTCTAAAGATCTCGCGGGCCGGATAGAAACTTTTCCGGGGGTTGCCCACCGTTGCTCCAGGCAATCCCGAATAATCAGGGTAAATCCGGAAAACTCCGGGCAAAATCCGGCCAAATTCCGGAAAACTCCGGGCAAATCCGGGAAAACTCTGGCAAACTCCGGGAGGCTCCTTGCAAAATCCTGGGGAACTCCGGACAAAATCCGGGGAACACCGGACAAAGTCCGGGAAATTCCGGGCAAACTCCGGGAAACTCCGTGCAACATCCGGGAAACTCCGGACAAATTCGGGAGTGTTGGCAACCGTAGCAAAAGTTGTTCCCGTTATTAAAAAAGTAATACATCGGTAGTTATCGTCCAATGTCCAATTAAGCAGTGTTTTCAAACTTTAAGCTATTCCATCACCTATTGAAACCTTGAAACCTACAGATTCATGAGTGAGATTGACACAGAACACATACATTTCAATATTAACTATTATGTAATGATTTTTTTTTTATAATAATAATAATAATAAATAAAAAATATAAAATTCGTACAAAATTTATACGAAATTGGGGCTGGAGGAAATCTCTAAAATCTTAATAAGTGGCGGGTTGCAATGTTTCTCTAAAAAAGAAACCATAACTAATCCAGGGTTGGGTTGGGTTTCATTTGAACAAATTTTAACTTTTGAAAATAATGTTCCAATAGTTGTAGGTTAGAAAGGGTTAGAAAATAACAGTGATTTTAAAGGGATTTTTCTGGGCGATTTTTGAAAATATATTCAAATAATTTTATAATTGCCTTTGTCGTTATAAAATGTACTAATACATCTAATTACAATATTTTTTTCTGAACACATACATGTGCAAGTCAATCAGTATAAATTTAGAAATATTAAACAGAGACTTGGTTTAAATAAAAATAATAATAAAGCAATCTTGCTCAAAGCGATTTATAAAAATTCATATTTCAACAAGTTGTTATTAGTGGGAATTACTAAATACCAATTTAGTGATTTCCATTAAACTTCACTAAATTCCGGTTTAGTGATAGCCACTTGGTACTTTTTTGTGATTTCAGTTTTCATTAAAACTGGATTACATATTTGTTTTGTTTTGAGTAATTGGCAGAGTAGTCGAAAGGTTTGCAAGTTTTAAAAATAATTGACTTTTCTTAGAAAAATTGATCATCAAATCAAAAGTCAATGTTATCCAAAGTTATTTTCCAAACATGATTGTCTAAGACAGTTTCTTGTATATTTGGAAAATGTAAGTTATTTTAATTTCAAATCAAAGCAATTTTTGCAATTAGATTTGACTATGAAAGGATTTTTTAAAAATAACTCATTGTCAAAATATTTCTACACGACGAAAATAATAATAATAATTGTTGGCAGCGCTACAGTTAAGGCTACAAGAAAATAAGCTGAAAGATGAGTAATAGAAAATTTCAGTTTTATGTAATGAGCAGTATAGTAAGTGTTTAAAAAATTTTACGAAATAAATGGTGTAAGATTTTTCATCAAAATATTTTATTACATAAAAAGAAGAGAATAAATAAGTAAATTATGAAGTGTCAGAGGAAACCCATTATTATGTAATAAATAAAAATATATAACAAATAAAGCAAATTTTCTTAATTATTTGAAAACTGAAAGAAAAATCATTTTATAAAATTTTCTATTTTTCTTACTTTCTTACTATCATAACTTTTTTATTTTTTGTCAAAGCTCAAATAAAAACTTAATAATTAAATTTTTATCTGAGCTTAATTAATTAAGTCTTAATTAATTAAAGAATTTACTGGCAATGTAACCAATTTAAAATCTAATCACTACTAATATTATCAGTACCAGAATTTTACTCGTTTAACTGATCAAACACGTCTGCGCAAATTTCAACTTCAAAGTATATTAGAGTATATTAAATATTATGTACAGAATGAGCGTTAGTCGCTTTCGTATCTCATACAGATTCTAATATATTTTATAATAGAAACGTCTGGAAACCTGTGCGGCAGAATATAAACTACATTTTGCTCTGCTGTCATCTTCGAAGATGAATCACCGAGCTGTTTTACGGTGGCTTATCGTGTTGCTTCAAAGTATTTATGTTCCGTTCGGTGCTAAATTACATTATTAAATACAAACTTTACATGGACACCGGTCTTTGCATTGTAAAGAGTAATGCTAAATTATGCCAATTCGAAATACCAAAATATTCTTTTTGAGTTACATCATTTTCAGTTATAACGATTACCAAGTAAGATAAAAGCGTTTCTCTTTTGAAGAGGTTGCGAACAAAACTTGGGCATGGAATGCAGTAAAGCAGGTGGTGTGTTCCGCACTTAATCATTCTATTATTCTTCGAACGTTAGGTTAACATCCAATTAAAGGCCAGCTCCGGTTATCGTCCCGCTTAACGACGTCATATACCGCCTTTTGTCTTCAAATCGTTATAAGATTTACGGAGGCGTTTCGAGTTTACGATCCATTCCGACTTATATAATGAAGAAACTCCCCCGTAAAATTGTTATCATTTACCATTTGAACAATTCGTGTTGAGGGCGATGTTGAAATGGTACGATTCGATTTTTATACGCCACGTACATGTTAAATTTTGTTTCTATTCGGTGTATGCACTTTTCATTAAATCTTTTGAAATTCGCCATTCATGGCGCAAAAACGTTTGTGTGCGTTTTGAACTCGCGTTGTTAAATAGAATTTATTAAAAAAAGTTACCCATTCATTTATAATAGAGAACTGTTCATTTATAACATCAATACGCCAGCAAATGCAAGGAACGGAAACAAAGCGGACATAAAACCCGTTGTGGATTTGTACATTTTATAGAATGACGCGTGGTCCGTTCTTCAATTTGCTTTGCACGTTACATGTTTTAATTAACTTGCTAACTGCTGTGTTCAGTTTAGTTCACTTTGGGAATCGGAGCGTTCAGCCGCGTGCAGCAAGGATTAAAAGGAACGACGATTTTAAAAATTCACGTTTACATTTTGTGTACGCGTTTCGGGACAAATTTTATTTTCGAACAGCTTTGCATAACGGCTTTCAGAGTGAACAGTTAAACACATAATGTTTAAAAACAAATGGTTTTACAACCTTTACAAAAACATGTGTTGTGCATAAAAAAAATAATTACAAGCAATTAAATGAGATTTTAAAGTTTTCTACTTTTGTTGTATCTAGATTCAAATTTAAAAAACTAGTAATGTTGGCACAAATTTTTTCCTAGAGGCTTGTCTCCATAAGATACTATTATGTAAATTATTATTATTATTTTCGCATTTTCGTTTGATACTTAAATTTTTGTTGGTGAACTTAATTAATATAAATCGCTATACGAACGCCGAGATGACTGATTATGTACGGAAACTTTACATGTAACAGTAAGTAATGAAGTTTTTTTTTCGAAAATTTTTTAACGCCCTGTATCCTCAAAACAAAGCATCTTTCCGAAAATCATCTAAGGACAAAAAAATCTTTAAAAAGCCCCCTGATTTTTGCCGCATGTTTAGTAAACAGCCTGTATGTTTTCATGCCCCCAATATTTACAAACTTTGTAGTAAACTTGTTTTAAGGCGTTAATTAAAACAAATTTCCTTCATGAATTGTCATTAAAATAAATGCTTTCATATCGCAATAATTTTGAAATTTCGATAACAAATAAACTTTATCCTTATTAATTTGTGAGAAGTAAATGTACGGTATCGAATGAAAATGCGTTCAAATCCTAAAATATTGTAGACATCACGTAAATAATCCAAGTGTGAATTGTCGCTGCTTATAAATACAGAGGAAAAATAGCCCATTAATCTCGTAATCTGACGAGCATGCATTGTGACATGTTGGATGTCTTTACATCGCGTGATATATCCGCCGTCCATTTGCCGGACGTACGTCATTATCCGTATTCATAAATCAATCTCAATCAATACGCATTACGCCGATCACGTCGCAGAATTAAAACGTACGAAGGCAACCTGAATTATTACATTAATCTCTTGACTCGCGAGCAGCAACCGAGCTTTTCCAATCGAACGTTTTTGATACTTTATCGTCTGTGGCTAATGGGAAAATTTTAATTGTTCCAACCTTCTGTTGTGTATCCGTGTAATGTAATGAATTTCGGCAATTTCGGTTGATGGATGTTGATTTTGCATTGCTTTTCGATTTAAGTACAAATCATTTTTTGCAATTTCTTCGGGATCAACAACATGCATTTAAAATGGTTACTGAAACTTAATAATTGTTGAGGATTAATTTTATTTTGAAAAAAAAGGTAAACAAGTTTTAAAATTTTTTGTTGAAATTTTATGTCGATACATGGATTTAATGGTTTTGTTAATTAGAATATAAAAAAGAGACCCGTCTAGCATTTCAAATAAATTCTTAGTTGTCGTTTCGTTCATTTCTACAGAAGCCAAGTCAAGCCAAAATATTTTCTATAATTTATTTTATTTTAATTTATCTTGAGTTTGTACATGCTATGTGTTTTATTTTTCACATTCTTTCTGCGCGTAGCTCGGAATAATTTATATAACCCCAAAATTTTTCTTCTGCGTGGCGTGGTAGGCAATTTGATTTGACAGTTTTTATGCGATGCCTTTGTTTTCGGCCTCCATTGTTTCAACGAGTCAGCGGACTATGTAAAACAATGACTATAAATAAGAAAGAGTCGCCGAGGATTCCGGTCGCCTAATTAGACGAAGACATTTCCGAACGTCGCCGTAAAAAACTTTTGTTTTCGTCGAATTTTTCGTCGGCGCAAGATGTCCGCCCGCCGATAATGTCTAAAAACTATGCTTTTTTCAAGATAAACCCTGGAAATTGGACGACCAAAGAATTAATTGAAATATAAATGTGAATCAGATAAACGTGATTATCTGGACTGAATTTGATACAAAACAAATGTATATTAAATAATTTTACCGAGACTTTTGCAATTACACTAGTTTACAAATTTTAAAAAAAATTCTGTACTTTAGGTGCCACTATATTTTTCTTGTGTACTTTTGCCCTCCAAACTCGAAAATTGCATTAATTTTTTTTTGTATGCATACGTTTTCGAGATATGAACTTTTTAACTTTTTCTTGATTTTTTTCGGAGGTAGTTTGACTATTTGAAGCATATTTCGAGTTAGGAACGTCCAATCTCGCCGTTCGGCACATCAAATTAAAGATAATCGAATCACAAATAAATGTCATTAATATTGTTTTTCAGTCGTTTCATTAGTTTCAGTGCAATGGTCCATCATATGATAAAAATTTTTTTTTATTTTGCTGAAATCAAAATCGATAATTCAATCTATCGCGGAGAAAAAATATAAATCGTGGAAATATAACCAGTTTCTTGTTTTTTACCTAGAGTTTGAAATATTACGAAGAGAAAAAGGTATTTAGAATGAAAATCTATGTAGAAATGCCGAAGTTGTGATCAATTATATGTGAAAGCACCAAAATTCAATGTTTTCTTTATTTTTGTATTCTTTCCTTATTTATAGCGTATAACTACGTTTATTTTTATTGTAATCTTTCAGAATTGTCCTTTGTACATTTTGGAATCAGTTTCTCTGAGGAACCAGATATAATCTCCTGTCATTCCCTCATCCCAAAATCCCTTGTAGCGCCGCTCAATGGTCATTTCTTGGTGGAATCTCTCACGATGCTCGTCGCTAACGTCACAAACATTCTCCGAGGGGGAAATCGGGTGAGAATGAAGAAAATGAATCTTCAGAGACATATTTACGCCTGTTGGGAAAATAACAAAAAATGAATGACATATAATGATTTTTTTCCCGGAGAATCTCAGTGACGTTAGTGGCGAGCATGGTGAGAGGTTCCACCGAGAAATAAAAATACTGAGCGGCGCGGCGCTACCAAGGATTTTGGGATCAGGGAATGATGGGAGATTATATCTGGTGCCTCATATGAAAAACGGATTCCAAAATAAACAGAAGAAAAAACAGGAGCCAAAATTATGTCTAATAATCTCATATTATATTGAAATAGTACTATGAAAATAAACGGAATGAATAAAACTGCATTATACGCTATAAATAAGGAAAAAATACAAAAATTGAGAAAAAATTGAATTTTGGTGCTTTCAAATATAATTGATCATAACTTCGGCATTTTTACATAGATTTTCATTCTAAATACCTTTTTCTCTTCGTAAAAGTGCAAACTCTACGTAAAAAATAAGAAACTGGGTATATTTCCACGATTTATACCTTTCCTCGGCGATAGATTGAATTGTCGACTTTGATTAGGGACAAAAAAAATTTTTTTTGTCATATGATGGCCCATTGCACTGAAACTACTGAAGCGACTGAAAAACAATATTAGTAACATTTATTGTTGATTCGATTATGTTTAATTTGATGTGCCGAACGGCGAGATTGGTCGTTCCTAACTCGAGATATGCTTCAAATAGTCAAACTACCTCCATCCTCCAAAAAACCAAGAAAAAGTTAAAAAAATTCATATCTCGAAAACGTATCCATACAAAAAAAATTAATGCAATTTTGGAGTTTGGAGGGCCAAAGTACACAAGAAAAATATAGTGGCACCTAGTGCACAAAATGGCTGTAAACTAGTGTTATTAGAGTTTCATTTGTTTTGTGTATATATTAATGTCATTCATATAATTAAAATATTTATATCATGTAGCATATAAAACTCAAATTAGAAATTTTTTTACGGAACCTACTACATCTTCAAATATCGATGATAGGTATGTTAACCTAAACTATACCTGGTTAACAAATACTGACGTATTCATGGTAACGACGCCGACGTGTTTGCCACAAATGTTTGCTCAGCTTGTAATATGTCTACGTTCACGAGCAAATTGACTTTAATGTAAAGTATTCAATCATGTTACGTTTCTACATAATGAGTTCTGATTACCATCTGTTTCGCTATGTTTAATGCCTACAATGGTTGATCTGTCGTAGAAATGGTTTTAGGGATTCATGCACCGCTTTAGTCCCATGTAGACTAATTGGATTCGACGATTTGTAATTTTAAGTTAAATAATTTATACCCATCGTAACGTATTTTTATTTCAATCTCTTTAAACAAGTGGATTTGTATATTTCTGAAAAGGGATTAATTAAATATGCCTCTCTAAATTTGTATAAGATATTGTTTCGATAACAATCATTAAGATGCTAGAATAGACCTGTAGTGGGATTTTTTTTTTTAAAGAAAAATAATTGGTCTTAAGGCACAAAACCCTATTTGGTAAGAACAAGGTGCAGAAGCGCTTTTAGTCTTTTCTGAGCTTTGTAGAGCGTGCGGCAAGGTGACCGCGTTCGCGGCGAGTAACTACGCACATTGAATTAAAAAAAGAAAACATAATGGAAGACTTACTTAGAAAGTGGAACATCCTCGCACAAAGAACGTAACTTATAATGAACCCGTCGTCTTGAATTTTTACTGCAATTTATGATCGTTATTCAACTGGAAAATCTGAAATAAAAAGAACAGCGTGACGCGGAATCTCGCGAGAAAAATAAGATTCGAGACGTTTAAGCGAATTTAATAGAGGAATTTTTCGGAAACGTTGATTTACCTAATGAACGTTAAGGAATTTATTCAAGAAGTCTTTAAATAAGAAATTATTAAATGAAGCTAATGCAATCTGGCGAGTTGGATAGAAAACTTTTCGCGTTCCTTCGTTCAGTTACGGCCACGACGAGTCACGACCGCGCAATATGTTAAAACAAAGTTTGCATTATTAGAATATACCGTTTCAATATGTACGTACTGGTTCAATAAAGCCAAAGAAAGTTCAACATGCGAAACTAAGTTTTGGAAACTTGTTGCAAATATTTTATCTTACACTCGTTATCCAAATATCCTTAAGGTTTCGTAAATATATTTTCTGTTTCGCGAAAATTTAGTTAAATCTTTAATAGCATTTCAAGCTACATAGCTTGTCAACATTGACAGGAAATATTACTCGGTAATTTTATTTAGTTTACTACGCTTTTTGAAAAAAAAATAAAGAAATTTACCCATTTATGTGTATGTCCACACAATAAGATCATGTAATTATTGTACGATCTTCAATGTTGGACTAAAACAATACGCCCACATATGGAAATTTTACATGGAAACTCTCGTGACCATCGTTGAAAGTTTATCACCATCTAAACACATCGTTAACATACATGTCTTTTAATGATATGTACACGTCGTGTTTCGTTCAATCGATTAATGTTCTGTATTCCATCCGAGATCGTCGCGATACACCATATTTTAAAGCAATAGTTACGTGCGTGAATCCATATAAAACTGGAATCGTATAGCCAATGTTATTGCTATTGTTAGTGGTCGTCGAATTTATTTTACTAAGCGTTTATTTCAATCGCATTTACACAGCAGTTTATTGACGTACATTCTCGTATTAAAATTGTTCATAAATATGAACGTACAAATAGTCGTCCTTTTATTAAATTTTATTTAATAAAAGTCTTTTTTTTTTCTTTTCTTTCTTGAGCGTGCAACCAAATTAAAACTCAAGTTGTGCAATAAAATATATTTATTACGACACACAATATTAAGAAATATAAAAATGTGTTTCGTGATCTTCGTCAGGTAATAAATATATTTGACGTTTGTTATTTATTCACTATGGAAACATTCTTTAAAAAGCATAGTTTACTATAAATTTGTTTCATCAATTAGTTCAAAGGGTTGAAATA
>JAFFZR010000347.1:0-15416 GCA_018397195.1 Lethrus apterus
AAAAAATCAAGAAAAACGGCTTTACAATTTTAATAGAAATATGAATGAAATGAACAAATTAATCCAACGGCATGATACGGCAAAATTTTACTAAGAAAAGTCATTCACAATAAGAAATTGTGGCCCTATACAAAATTTCAGAAAGATCTACCTACTATGATCAAACCGTGATTAAACATAATAAGACGATTTGATCCAAGTAGGTAGATCTTTCTGAAATTTTGTATAGGGCCACAATTTCTTATTATGAACGACTTTTCTTAGTAACATTTTCCCGTATCATGGATTAGTTGGATTAATTTGTTCATTTCATTCATCTTTCTATTAAAATTGTAAGGCCGTTTTTCTTGATTTTTTTCTTATGCAGCCTATTTAAATTTGCATACCGTTGAAAACAGAATTAAAAATCATAACGAAATAACAAATAAAAAATATAGGTTGCCATTTTAAAAAAATGGCGATGACGTCATAACAAATAAATGAAGGTGTTTAATAAAGAATTTTTTTCGCCAAGTTGTAGCTAAGACTGTCCCATTTAATAATATATTGTTTGTTGGTGATTGAATCACAATTGAAGCCGCTATAGTCTCGGGCCCGTTTTGTAGAACGGACTGTATATTTTTAGGTATTTGTAAAACAAATTTGGATTTTCGTTACAGCGAATTATTTATTTAAAATATTTTTATTTTATCGATTCAATAAAAATGGAATAAGCAGAAAATAAATCAAACGAATCAATTTGCAAGAAAATAATAAATAGTTGCTATTCCCACAATAAAAGAACAAACAAAACAACAATTCTAAACAAAGTATTTACTTTTCAGCGATTCGCGTAAACTGTAATAAATTAATAATTAAAATGTCGTAAAACATATCAAAGATGTTAATTAATTTTACTTCATCAACTCTAATGTATGATTACAATTACAATGTGTTAATATTCTGACGTAGAAATGCAATGTTTACAAAAAAGTTAAGCGAATGAAACCCTTGTATAATGGATCCACACACTTAAGTCGTTTAAAATGTATGCATACCCTACATATAAAAATGTAAACAGTGGCGAAGAGGCTGTGAAAGCATTTTGACAAGCTTCGCTTAAGCTATTTAAAAAGGCTTGCAATATACGACCCGAATCTGTCGTAAATGATAAAAATTCATCTAAAATATTTCGAACAAAAAATATTTTTTTTTATATTAAGTATTGATTTTGCATTTCAAACGTTCCCAATTAAGATATGTTCTGAATAAATGCAAATTGCACAATGAGTTTAAACGAACAATCGATCATAATAATATTTCCAATATTGCGGAAACGTGAAGTCATTGTTCGAAAGATTAGATTTTGATATTCGACCCAAAATAAAAAAAAAACGTTCAATCATATGCCCCGACGTGCGACAAACGAAATTGTGGTTTTATTGTTAGACTTGACCTTTCGTCAAAGTTTTACTGCACATCCTAAAACTATGTTTTCGGTTAACGCCGCATAAAAATTACATTGTAGACGGGGCTTATGGCAGAATTCGGCAAATAGACGTTTTTAATTATAGATATCTTATCACCAATCATATCTGAATAATACGCAGCTTTACGATAAAAAGATATTGTTTTACGACGGCTTAAAACGTTTCGTGTTCCCATATTAATAGGGACATAGATTACTCCGTATAAAACGCGAACGTAAAAATGAGTTTAAGCGACGTAATAAAAAAGAAAGAAAATCAATACTGTTTAAACGTATGCGGGACAAAATGTAAATTAAGTCTTACAATGTGAAATGTGTGCATTTTTATAAATAAAATTACGGAAGTGTTAATAAAACCAATTTTATTGTCGCAATTTCAGTACGCCTATGATTCAAAGTATACAATTTGTAAAATTTTCAAACAATAAATAAAATTCTTAAAAAAAGATAGGATGTACTTGTATATGTAAGTTTAGAGGTGGCTGTACGGACTGTTTACGGGAACATTAGGTAACTTTTTTATTTAAAGAGATACAAACTTAGTTAAATGAACAAAGTTTAAGTACCTTGCAATGCCCATTTCGCCCAATAAATTACAAAACAAAAGAACAACGCGTTACCAAGATACAAGCATAACGATTAATTTTTTAAATTGAACACTCTGTATATTTTTATATTTTTAAGTTGCTCTGGTTGCCTGCTATAATTAATTATAAAACAGTTTTTCTCTAGGATCGCTAGTTAAGGAGTTAAAAAATAAATTAATAAACTAATAAAAATCAATTATAATGAAATTTGCAAAATTCTTTTCTCCGAAACTCTTTTAATAGCGATTTTAGTGGAAAATTGTATTATAATTAATTATAGCAGGCAACCAGAGCAACTTAAAAATATAAAAATATACAGGATTCAGTTTAAAAAATTAATCGTTATGCTTCTATCTTAGCAACGCGATGTTCTTTTGTTTTGTAATTTATTGGGCGAAATGCGCATTGCAAGGTACTTAAACTTTGTCCATTTAACCAAGTTTGTATCTCTTTAAATAAGAAAGTTAACTATTGTAGAATATTTCTGTGAACAGGCTGTATATTCAAAAAAAAAAAAATTAAATTGTGTGTTGAATTAAAATCATTTATGTTTTTTTTTATTAAAATCCAATTTACCACATACTTTTATTATTTCAAAATTATTTCTCTCTGTATTGTCTTAAACAAATAAAAGATTTCAAGTATGTATTAATTAATAAAAAAATACGCCCAAGAATCAAGTTTTGTATTTATAATAAATTTTTCTAAGGTTATGCAAGTCAAAGAGGAAAAAAATTAATTTCATCAATCAAGCTTAGTTTGTATTTTCGAACTGAAACGAAACGAGTTTACTAGGATTTAGTCAGTTTTATTATAAATGTTATTATAAACATTTTCAAATGCGATAGAACCCAACCCAACCTATAGAATTAAATATTTTTCATTTGAGTTCATAAATGAAAACTAATAACAGGACGATCAAATCTAACGCATCATGTACTTACTCTTTTCAAATATAGGGAAGCTATGACATTTTTCCAGCTCAACTATGTATTTTTTTAAACGTGTAAATGGCCGTAATTTTTCACTGTAATTTCTTTCTTGCTAGATAAATATGTTTCTTTATTGCTTACACTTATCACTCAACAAATTAAATTTTTACTGGTTTTTTTTTTCAAAAATGTCCAAAAACTAACACCAATTATTAGAAAAAGGCTAAGATAATTATAAATATATAATTTTTGTAATTTGTGTTTTGTTATTCTTTTTAAAACGTTGTATATTCGTGCCTTATTTGCGACAAATTTTAAAAAAGTTTATGTCAACCCGAGTTGGGTTCAATGGGTATCAAAAAATTATAAAAATTAATTTAAATTAAGGGTGTGCAACTTTTCACGCCCCGTCTCCGTTTTCTTCACATCAAACGTGGTATTTAAAAGAGAGGAATTGAGTTAAGAATATTTTTGAAAATTCCAACAATTTTTTGCGTTTTATTAATTAATTTATTTAATTAGTTTACATAATAAAAAAGATAAAAATATCAACATCCGAATATTCCTTCTTTAAAATGGTGCCCGTTTTCATAATTATAACAAATATAATTTCAACTTTGAAATTTCTAGTAAAGGTGCTTATAAATGGTACAAATCCAACCTAATTATTCCACAAGTTCACTTGCTTCCAGTTACATTTTCCATCACGTATTTCAAATGCATCAGTTACTTCCACACAGAACTTTTATTCCATTGCATCCCAAATACTAACCGTCAGTATTTTTCCCAACAATTTTTGTCATTCCCTCTTCATTTTTCTGCAAATTTCTTCCCCCTTTTGACTCATCGATCTTGCCCTTTTCTTAACAATTCTGTAATGTATGTATATTATCTATGTAATGGGTTTAGAATTGAACCTTGAGGAACCTCCGAGTACGTCTGAATTTATCCTCTTCAGTTTATACCATTTTTTTTAAATTATGATTTTCCAACTTCATTTTTTTCTTATATAGTCTTTGTCTTTTATTGTCCTGTCGGAAAACCCGTAGTTATGGGTATCACATTTTTTCCTGTTTCTCAGGTAATTCAATGGTTCTCAATCTGCTATTTTTGAAATCGGTTTCTTCCTTCGTTGTGCTTGAAAGGTCTAACCGTCAGGTTTTAACTCTGCTTCTCCGTCAACAAATACTCTCCTTCTACTCTTATAAACTTTATAACTTTAGCGTGTCGGATGTGTATCTCCTGTCTCTTTTATCCACTTTTCAATTCTTTCCGGTCCTGAACTGGATCTTTCATTTCCTTAGGGTTTTTGTCTGGTAACACCTACACCTATTTGCTCAATTCTTTCCAACCATCTTCTTCTCGGTCTGCCTCTCTTTTAACAATTTATTGTGTTTTATTATTTTATTTATTTAATTAGTTTACATAATTAAAAAGATAAAAATATCTACATCCGAAATTATTCATTGCATTTTTTGTCCACTATTTGCTGCTGTTCATTTTATTATTAATCTTAATCGCTTTTCTAATTTTTCAAACCACGTTTAGGATTATTGAGAAATCCTTGATGAAATTGTACTAATACTAATGCTGATTTTGTTTTTAAAATTTATTCTCTTCCTTCACGTCTCATACAGACCATTTAACACTATCAACTTTTTGAAGTTTCATCTCACATAAATTAAAACTGATGTGTGAACTTAGTTATCATATTCGTTAGTGTTTTTATTTGTTAACGTTAAAGGCATATTCCCATATTTGAATGCGGAGTGACGCCCCAGGGCTCGTTCGCAAAGCAATTAAGTACCCTCCCTTTTTGACGCCCTAAAGCACCCATGGCTCATAATTCAACCTTACCCCTTGACTTATGTCACCCTAACCGCAGTACACACGATCTGTAAACGGATACCAAAATTTGTATGGTGATTATGCGAACGGAAAAGCCGCCATTTTGATTTTGTAACACACAACTCAAACACTGTATCGCGAATAAATAATTTAATTTGGATTTATTTTGCGAATAAATAATTTAATTTGGATTTATTTTGCGAATAAATAATTTAATTATAAAAAATGATGTTTGATAAATGAGTTTCCTTCATTTCTGATTATGAATAATAAAGTACAAAAAATAAAAAAGAAATTGGCTTTAAATCATCATACGTATGGAGCTCATACATCAATAAATCTGACAGTATCTGAACAACATAACAAAGCCACGCGCTCTTTTTTATACATGCATCTGACCACCAAAGTATGAAAAATCTTCTTGACCAGAAATCCGATTGTGTCGATTCGATGTCCCGCTCTAAAAGAGGGAGTTTTAAGATTTCTTTTTGTAAAGTACACTTTTATAAGAATGCGTGTCTTTTGTGTGTGATCGATCTAACACGCCGGAATAAGTGCCATAAATTGTAAGAGACATAGGAATGGATCGACTTTATTGCGATAACGGTTTTGTGATTTTGTGTGTTTGGTTTTACCATTTTCATAGGGATTAATTGAAATGGAGTTGAAGCAATAGCTTTCCAAGATTTAGAGCAATTTAATTTTTAACAATAAGTTTGGTAATACAAATTTCGAAAATAAACTTTTTATTAAAAATAATCAGTTGACTTTTGAGACAGTTAATATAATTGCTTACATAATTTGTAACTTTTATAACATTTTTTTCTAAATCTATAATAAAATCAAAAAATATTTTTGAAATAATCATGAAGCATGAAGTCGATGGTTCGGAAAAACCTTAAACACAAATGATTAAAACAAATCTAAGAAATATAAATACTTGAAATTCTAAATGTTGTAAGTTTATTATGCAAAAAAATTAAATTAATACATATTAATATGATGAGAAAGAAAATAAAGTTGATCTTTATTTAGAAAAATGGAATCCAACTTCTCATACATTGTTCTATTTTTTTTTTTTTCTCTGCATATTTCATAAGACATTAAATTTAATATTAATAATAATAACAATAATTATATTGTCTTTATTGTTTCGTGAACATAAATACATAGAAAAGAAGAAGAAGTAAGATAAGATACAAAAATAATAAATTTTGAACCAGTTCTGGCGAAGTTTAGACAGAAAATGTAATTTATATTTAAAAAAACTGTAATAAAAATTTTAAATTTACAAAAGAATTTCGCAATTTAAGGAAAATAAATTGGCTGAATTATTTACACTGTGAAATTTAATATTTTGATTTGTGTACATTTTTTTGTATATACCAGTCGACGTATTATGATGGATCAGTATCGAATTTTATTTAAGATGAGTAACCCTTCCATCGTAATAAAAAGTTTCAACAAATCGATCATAATACGTCAACGAAAAATAAAAATATTTTATTTTTCTTAATCGGGGTCGTGTACACTAAACGTCGTATATTTACGTCTGAAAATTCTGAAAATATATCAGCTAATTGTTCGAACTGGAAATTGTAGAAAATATTTTTCTAAAAAAAAAAATATTTGGCTTGCTTTACTGAAATTTTTCTAGTTTTGACAGAATAATTTTTATAAACACATAATAGATTCTTCAGAATCATATACAAGGATACCAAGAAGTATAAATCAATTATTTAGAAAGATAGAGAAAAATACTACCTATAGATAAAAGTTAAACTGTGTGCGATTTTCCAATTTCAAAAAATATTTTATTATCACTTCCGGTATAAGCGGAAATGGGAACAAATTTTTTTTTAATAGTAACATGTATCACATAAGAAGAAACCGATAAAAAAACAATATTCTTTTTAATGTTTTACAACTATTGTTTTCTATGATGGCTTGATCACGTGATTTTAAAAATTTTCACCCTCGCGAAGGACAAACTTTTTTAAATTGTTTTCAAAATTTCTGTGAGTAACATTATACAGGCTGTCCCAGAACGTACAAGAAGGGCTTAAAAGTCAATTATTTAAAAAATAATTTAGGTGAAACTTAAACTTCGTCCGATTTTCCAAATTCCCATAAAAGAAATGCCACTTCCAATATAAGCGTAAATAGAAAAAAAATATTATATTAAAAAGGCAAGGCGTCTTTTTTAATCTTGTTGCCTATAATCTGTTTTGTTATTATTATTGTTTGCACAGTCTATTATGTAGTGTAATTTTGTATTATGACTATGTATTTATGTATGAATATATTTATATTGTAATTATTTATTTACTAATGTGATACGAAGTAAAAAGTTATTAAAATAATTATTTTCTGTGGCGGCTTATTTTGAAAGCAATTTTGAAAATAATGTCTTTTCTGAAAACTTTGAAAATTTCCCAGTGTTTACACAGCCATAGACATTTCATTTATTTTTTAAGCTTAAAAAATAAATTTATTATTTTTTATATATTGGTGTTATATTGAGCACCAAGATTCAAACAAACGAATTTCCATTAAAATAAAACCATTAACGCTTATAACGGAAGTTATATTCAAATTTTGGTTGAACGGGCAGTCGAAGAGTTATACGTAGTTTAACTTTCATCTAAAGTATTTTTACCTAATAAAATTATAGAACAAGCTGTATAGGGCGTTTTCATTCGCAATCTATGACTTTCGAGTGGATTCCGTGTATAAAAACACGTTTAATAAAAATCTTATCCATTTATTTAGTTTTCATCTTATTTATTGCAACGTTATTTGTTGTAATAAGTCATTCAATTTTGGAAAAAGCAACATCAAACATAATACTAATAAATGCAAACCGTCTTTATTTTTTTAAGTTGCTTCAGTTACTAAATAAAAAAAGAAAAAATTCCATTTTTCAATTTATTTGATTTTACTTATTGATTAAATTTGACGAGTGAATTAGTTTGAGATTTAGACTTGCACTTCAGGTATAAAGTGGTATCATATCCAAAGCAAATTACAACTAAATCCGACCACAAACGTGCGATCGTATTAAAAAGACAACCGTGTAAAATGGTAACACGTATCCAAACAAACCCCAAAGCAACCCTCGGTTCCACCCTATTGACGAATGCAACCCATAAAGGCGAAAATTCCGCAAAATATACATTGCGTTCGGTAAATAGAAAGAGGGTTAACTTATTGTAACAGTAGCTACCCCCTCTCGAAAAGGACAGCCCCCTTTTCGCAACGCTATATATCCTTGTATACTTTAAGTTTGTTTAGTTAACAATTGTCATCTGAAGTGTCCTTTGCGTTTCGAGTGCGAACTGTGCCTTAGAAATGTACTGCAATAATTTTTACAATTTCAACGTAAAGTCGCCGATTAAAGAAGAAAATAGATGTAATAAGATTTTTCGACCGTGGGATTCGAATCGTTGCAACGAAGACGCTCAAGATTCCACTATATCGACAACGACTGACGAAAACGACGATAGTTCATTTGACTCTAATGATAAAAAGAAAACCGGGGATGAGTTACAGACGTGCGTAGAAGATAAAACGAAATCGATGTTCGGTTACTGCAATAAAACCGCCTTTAAAACGCCAAAGATCGATAAAAGCAATAAAGAAACTCATCTTACTGATGTATTCGAGGCGAATGCGAGTATTTTACCAGCCGAATTTGCAACTCCGCTCGAAAGTTACCCGCCATATCCGGAAATGCTTCATGCAAATTTAGCGCATTCTCTAGGGCTTACGCCGACCGATCCGTTATTTCTCGAGTCCTTATCGCAAGGATATGCGATTGAGGAATACGCGAGGGTTTTGAGTCAGGAGCACCAAACCAAGATCTTAAACGGACGAAAGCAAAGACCGAAAAAGTATAAATGTCCACATTGCGACGTTGGTTTTTCAAATAACGGCCAGCTTAAAGGACACGTAAGGATACACACGGGTGAGCGTCCGTTCAAATGCGACGAAAAAAACTGCGGAAAAACTTTCACTCGGAACGAGGAATTGACGCGTCATAAAAGGATACACAGCGGATTGCGTCCTTTTCCTTGCACGCAATGCGGGAAACGATTCGGTAGGAAAGATCATCTAAAGAAACATTCGAGAACGCACATGCAACCGCGGGGATTATATGCAGTGCCGGTTATGTTGCCTTTTGAAACGTGGAGCGCCGCTTCGGCCGTTTATCCTTACGTTCCTATGTTTGGATACTAAATAGCTAAAAATTATATTTTGTTGTAAACTTATACAAGAAATTAATAATTTTGTACAAACGTGCAATTCATTCAATTCAAACACAAACTTGTTGTAAACATAAATTACTTTGTAAATATAAAATTGTAAATATTTATTTGTAAATATTACATGTAATATAAAAGAATATTTTAATACAAAAATATAATACATTATTTTTTCCATGCACGATTTTCATTTCATTTTGAAAATACTAATATTTTAAATAGACTTGTTTATTAAATTGCAAAATATCTAGCACAAATGTATCGTGAATATAAATTATTTTATAAATAAATAAATTGTAAATATTCTATATTTTTGAACAGAAAAATAAATTTTTTGGTTTATCTTTTTCCAATATCACACGTTTTAAGCTTGGGTCATTTTGAATCTCTAAAATAGACTTTGTTGTCGGTTTAATAAGTTCAAATTTTTGTATTCGTTGTTTATTGTAATAATTAATCTCGTTTGATGCTTTAAAGACACTCGAAAGATCAATGAAGCTCAAGTTAAAAGGATCAAGTCATTAATGAACTAGGAAAGTTCGACAATTCGTAATAAACCTTTATTACTGATAAAAAAGGAAAGAATTAGTAAACTTTTAATTTTTTAATTTAATTTGAAATTTGGATCAAAGTCTTGAAGTAAATTTAAAATATTGTAAAATTTTTAATTAAAACATAAAACTGTACAATTTCATTCGGTGTGTAGGTAGAACCGCCGCGCCGTTTGAATGGCTATGGATTTGAGGTAACATTATCCCTTACCTGTTAAATTAATTCTGCTTATTTCAAACCCACTCTGTATATTTTCTATTGTAAAATTTGTAAATATTTCAAATTGCAAATAAAGTTCAAAAATATCAAGAAATCGACGACGAACAAAGCAAAAGTTTAAAGAAAGAATTTCTTTTTGGGTAAGTTATTTTTGAAAATTATTCTTTAGAATAGAACAAACAAATGATAAATTCCTTCAGGGATGTAATTTGAAACCTTTATTGTTTCGAATTAATTCCATGAATTTACATCTATTTGGAATAATTTGAAATAGTTAAACTAAATTAAGCACTGAATTAAAATTACTAACTCTTTCGTAATGAAATAAATGAATTTTCATCATTTAAGGCCGTATAAAATATCCTAGTTACCAAGGTGAAACCCATCGCAACCTAAAATTACTGACGTTAAACCATAAGAGACATCTTCAATGCTGTATTGAATTTGTTGACATCTTTGAAAATTAAATGGACCGCAAGGAACTGTCTTAAAAAATATGCAGAGTCATTTATAATATTTTAAATTCATTGGCAATGATTTTCAATTTCTTATTTGCAACTTCTTGACTGTAACTTTTGGAAACAAATTCACATTTAAAATACATATAAATATTTATTTTTTTATTTAACTGCAATACAAATTATTTCGTAAAATTTTAATTCATTATTTTAATAATTCGATTTTGTTCTCAAAATAATTTTCTATATAAAAAAAATCATTTCAAATGTCTACGTAACATAAAATACAAAACATTTTTTATTTAAAAATAAACAAAAAAAATGCAAACTGACCTAATTATACATGTATTTTAATGTTTATTCTATACTTTATATTAAACTTTAGTAATAAGTAAATATCATATAAGAAAATTAAAAAAAAAAATCAGAAATTATAAAGAAGATTCATATTCCCTAGGTAATTTTAGGGCTAATTTGTCTAATAATCATCTCCTCGAATTTTTTGATATCCATTTTCAGTGTAACAGCAAGAAGCCAAAATTCGAAACAATATTCGTCGTAAAATTTAAGTTTTAAGAAGTTGCTATCGTGTCATGATAGTAACTTTATATAACTTTCAAAATTTTAGGACGAACATTAACATGACACGAAAGCAACGTCCTAAAATTTTGAAAGTTATATAAAGTTACTATCATGACACGATAGCAACTTCTTAAAACTTTCAAAATTTTACGACGAATATTGTTTCGAATTTTGGCTTCTTGCTGTTACACCGGAAATGGATAACAAAAAATTAAAATATTTCGAGAAGGGCTAATTTTAGAGGCGACATTTATTAGACAAACTAGCCTTAAAATTACCTCGGGAATACGAATCAATCATAAAAAATGTGGTTTTGCATTTAAAATGAAGAAATTGATATCAATTTCCAGTGTAACAGCAAGAAGCCAAAAAAATCTCAAACTATTTACGAATTCAAATGATAACTAATCTCTTTAAGCCGATTAAATTAAATCAGATAAGAAAATTATGGATTAAAATAAAGGGATTGAATTAATTTTAGTTTGGTTGAATCCGACAAATCAATACGTGAAAGCAGTTTATTATACTAGCGTTTGGCTTTATAATTATTCAAAAATAATAATTTTGAATTGATGTCGCTGCTGTAACAAATTTTGTAATATATATGTTTGATACGAAATCAGCAGAAATCAGCAAGGAAAAGGATATTAAAAAATGAACAATTAAATATACTTATCGACAGAAGAATATTAAATTGTGATTACGAAAAGCTAATTTTTCTTGCGTTGAATTATCGGGGAAAAAATCTTAAGAATATTGATAGTGGATACGACAATTATTTTAATACATAGAGCCCTATTAATGATTTAACATAAGAAAGGTTCAAGACATTGAACAGCAATTTTCGTCGTCCGGAATAGCTGAACTTGAATCTTTGATCAATTTTTTTTGTTGCTCTCGTTTGTATTTTGTTGGCATTTTTTGCTTTTTATACAATTTGATTTGATCAATAAACATTATTATTATTATTATTATTATTATTATTAAAATAACATAGGAACAGTTATAAATTATGGGAAAATAAGTAAGTGAAGTTATGTGTTTACATTTGCAGAGAAAATGTAAGACATTCTTGGTTTTCGTTCTTCCTTTTTTTGTATTAATTGTTCTTTTGTAAATATTTTTTTAAACATTTTATATTCTAGGATTAATACTAAAGAGATACAGATAATTGTCATCTTATTGTTCTATTTCTATGCTTCTCACAACTATCTAAAATTGTATTGATATTCCTTTGAATTTTCAAATAAAATCATTCAATTTATCTATGGAAGTCAGACTTACAAAATATAACTTTCTCTTCAAAACATACGTAAGTTTACGTTTGGGATCGTAACTATTGTTACGATGTGCGAATTCAAAGGTGAGATCTCCCGCTGTGCACGTACGGATGTTTTGACAATTCGATGTAGACGGAAGTTGCAGTTTCAATTATTGTCAACACCCTAGCGTCCTGCTGGGTCGTAATGATAACAGGACTCTTGGTTCTCTATTCTTTTCAATGTCTGGTCGTTAGAGAGCACAATGTTAACGACTGATAACCGTGATTTAGTTTATTGCCCTCTTGTACCATTTAAACCTCGGCAGTAAGTAGCTCTACAATGAAATAAAATAATTTGCTACGTTTCGTTAATTGGATTTCCGATGGAGAGATCGTAAATATCGTTAAAGTTTTCGAGAAATAAATGTCGTTAACGAAACGATTAATTTGATAAATTTTAAAAATTTGTTATTTATTTGCCTCAAAAAATATATTTTAAATTGTTCAAAAGTTCACTTCAAAATACATTTCATCTAGTGAGACCAAAAAATTTAAATGCAAAACAATTTTAAATACATTTCCGATAAATTAATTATTTGTATAAACATTTTACAATGAAAACAGACGTGACGTGTTTTATAAATTTATATAAATGTTTAATACTTATAGCGGTATGGACGTCCGCACGAATTAAATTTTGCTTTATTTAGAAATAAATATGCTGAACATGATAACTAGTTTCCACAATATAAATTTGTGCAAAAGTGGGTATTCGATATAGCTGTTTTCTGATGAGAAGTTTAACTTTTTCTGCAGCAGTAATGGCTGGGTTAATCACTGATAAACATAAAGATGATTTTTCTGAACAATACTTGAAGAGTAAGAATTTTCAATTCGTCTTCTTCAATTTGCAAATGTCTATCATTTTTAAATCGAAAAGATCATGTTAACAAAAAAAATATTTTTACTGAAAATATCTGCCACAAATCAAAATATATCACAGAGATTTTTGAGTCAATTTTACACTACTGGAAATTGTCGGTATGGAAACTGGCAAAGGGTAATTAAATTAAAAAGGGGCAAAACAAAAATTGAATTACGAAACGCTTCACATTTATCCAATATAAATATTTTCAGCACTTGCATTATTAGAAAAGAATTAGTATACAGTAGGCGCCTTAAGAATGGAATAAATTCAGTAAAAGCGAAATAAAATAATTTGGAAAAAATCCTCGAACAGGTCGATTTTATTTCATAAAAATACTCATTTTTGCATGAAAGTCGATTATCAACCTTCATTTGGTTTTGACGTCATCAATTTTTTTTAATGGCAATTTCTTTAAACTGTCGTTTCGATAATGAAAAGATCTCTCGAAATCAAGAAAAAAATAAGGGGTTGGACATTTAAAAAAAAAGTTGATGACGTCATTATTCAAAAACAAACATGAAAAGCGACTATCATGCAGAAATGTGTATTTTTATCAAATAAAATCAACCTCAGGATTTGTTCCCAAAATATTTTATTTCGCTTTTACTGAATTTATTCCATACTTTAGGCGCGTGTCAGTTTCTTATGACATCAAGAAATATTATAAAATTTATTGGTCATTTTCAACACACGTTTTATGTGTAGTCTAAAGATAAGGGAATTTTTTTCCCCTAATAGCTTACTAATTGTCCTTCACTGAGTGAACCCTTTGACTGTTTGCACTGATGGAGCTCTAATTATAACTGGAAGTCTACTGGGATTTTTTTATCTATATTAACAGATTCGAAGCTGGGGCCTGGGTAGGAGGCTGAGCCCAACTAGGCATCCAACGAGCCTCTCTATAGCTCATCATTTTATCACTGAGTTTATGAATGACCAACATTATTAATTTATTTCAAATTCTTTTGTTTACAGTTCTAAATGACTTTTAAAAGACTTCTAAAACTAAAAAAAGGCAAACGAAATTTCAATTACTTTTTTTAATCAATCATGTTTTCTTTTATTTTATTTTATTGTTTGAGTTCAACTATATTTCTTTTTCGTTTTCAATTTTGTGTCGATAATTTTTTTGCAAATTGATTGGCTTCTACTTTTTTTAATCAATCCTGTTTTGTTTTATTTTATTTTATTGTTTGAATTCAAATATATTTCTATTTCGTTTTCAATTTTTGTGTCGATAATTTTTTTGCAAACTGATTGGCTTCTATAATATTCTTCATTGTCTAAGTTTGTATTTATAAATAATTTAATTAACAACATCAGTTTTGTTTATTTCTAAAAGTAATCGTTTCAAACTACACCAAAAACAAAGTTCGTCAAAGTAAGCTAATTAATTTTCATAAATATTTTTAAAGCACACGTGACCATTTTCAATTTGAATGTTTGAAAGTTCTGGTGTTTAGAAATGCTTAATTTAATTTTTTTCTCTGTTCTTCTTTGGACTATTTTTTAAGCTTTATGCGTCATACTGGCTGTAAAATTGAATCAATTTTTGAAAATTATTCGGTTCCATTCGACACAATTTTAAACAATTTTTGACAGTTTAGAGTGATTGCTCACAGTAAAAAAATCTCTTGAATGGGAAGCACAATAAAAATTGCGCAAGTTCTCACGCCAAAAGTCGAACGTTCGTAGTGGAATACAGGTGTTAAATGCCTTTTGAAAAACCATTTACGTTTCTATATACGGGGGCGTATACAACTCACAGTAAGTACTAATAAAGCGAATGAATAGGATAAGAGAACTCATTGTATATCGGGATATTTATTGTACGTTTCGTGACAAAAGTATCCTTCACATTTTCGGTGTGTGTAACAGAGAAGATGTATAGCTTTTGCTATTTGAAACAATAAAAACTGTAATTGAAACAAACGGATAAAAACGCGTAAAAGAAATTTTATGACCGAGATTATTTACAGGATTCCAACATTTTGATAAGTGTTTCCTTTGTTAGAGAGATAGATTTTTCGGATGAGGAGGAATCAGATAAAAGGTTACGTAATATATATTTTTTTATGCCTTTTTCTTTTTTTTTTGTTTTTTTTTTCTTGAGCGTGCAACCAAATTAAAACCCAAGTTGTGTAATAAAATATATTTATTACGACACACAATATTAAGAAATATAAAAATGTGTTTCGTGATCTTCGTCGGGTAATAAATATATTTGACGTTTGTTATTTATTCACTATGGAAACATTCTTTAAAAAGCATAGTTTACTATAAATTTGTTTCATCAATTAGTTCAAAGGGTTGAAA
>JAFFZR010000348.1:0-15307 GCA_018397195.1 Lethrus apterus
TGAAAATGTCAGAACATTGCCGTAATACGTCTTGATATTGTTGTCGGAGATGCAGTTTTTCGAAAGACAAAATGTCAACAAATTCAGCTAGTTGGTTATTTCATATCTATGTTAATAATTTATAACGAAAGTTATACACATTAATTTTTGAATATGTAGGAAGTTTCCGGAGGAATAATACAAGTTTAATATTTTCATTTTTTATTTGTCTTTCAATCACAGTTCGAATGCGTTGTCATATAATGTTTTTTAATATTAAATTCTTTACACACGGTTATTACTTCCGCGCAAAATATGCAAGTATGTTGGTTTATCTTGCGTAGACGACTTTTCTTATATTGGTTGCACATATAAGAATAAATAGAAAAAACCTCGTAGATTAAGGATATATGTATTTAGAATGTGTTACTGAAACGAATATTTTAAAGGTCAGTCGATATACAAGGGTAAAGTAAAGGTTGGAACATATTCGATAAAATCTTCATTGGGCAAGTAAGAAAAAAATGCTCGGATAGGTCGATTTTCTTTTTCAATTGTCTATTTTTTGTATACGTATATTTTGTATTGCATCATTTATGTTTGAGTTATGACGTCATCACTTGTTTTTTTAAATTGCAACACCCTCTTTTGAGCACCATTTGAAAGAGTACATTTTTCTGCGTATATACGCCAATTTTTATGGTATGTGACATAAGAATATTTTCGAGATATTTAATAACCCATTGTTGCATTATTTTCGTTCCGACACTGATCGTACATCTTTTTTTTTTATTTGTACCTAATATGCTTAGCAACGTTTAGTGAACGAAACAAAACGTCACTGTCAAATATTGTGAAATACTAATAATTTTTCCAAGAAATGGCACGTTTAGTGAAAAACAACGAATTGAAATTTTAATGATGATTAGGTATGGAGATTGGACCCATATACAAGCTGAGGTTTGTGAGTTGTTTAATGATAAACATCCTGACTAACCTATTACACGTTCGACTGTAAGCAAAATATATTCAAAATTTCAAAATGTTGGTTATGTAAGAGATAATTTTACTAAAGGTCGTCCTGCCCTTCTGGAACATAAGCAATTGGATATTTTATTAATTATGCAAGAAAACCCTCATAAACAAACTCACGAAGTCGCATCGGAGCTTCAGTTTGTCAGTCGTCTGTCATGAAATATCTGGAAAAAAATAAGTGGCACCTAATTCCCGAAATACCGGACCAGTCATTATGGTACCAACGTGCGTGATTACCTAAACACCGTTTTCCCCAATAGATGGATTGGTAGAGTTATAGAGTGTCCAGCTAGATCTCCGGATCTAATTCCTTTAGACTATTTTTTGTGGGGTTACCTTAAATTGAAGGTATACTTTAATAGACCAAATACTATTCAAGAATTAAAAGACTGATTAACGTTGAAACACTAAATAATGTTTTACAAGAATTTCAACATCGACTAGCATATTGTCAAGTTGAGAATGGCAAGCAATTTGAACATTTAATTAAATGAGTTTTAGTTGCATTTATTATTTTGTGTATTTTTATTTCTTTAATTTTTAATGAATACCAAACCTCTTTTACTCGAGAATATTGTATTGCGCAATATTTGACAGTGACGTTTAGTTTTGTTGACTAAAGTCACGTTGCTAAGCATAATAGGTACATATGCAAAAAAGGAGCTACGATCAGTGCAGGAACGAAAATAATACAACAATGGGTTATTAAACATTAATAATAATAAATATCTCGAAAATATTCTCATGTAACATACCATAAAAATTGGCGTATATATGCAAAAAATGTACTCTTTCAAATGGTACTATCAAAAGAGGGTGTTGCAATATAAAAAAACAAGTGATGACGTCATAACTCGAACATAAATGACGCAATACAAAACATACGTATACAAAAAAATAGACAATTGAAAAAGAAAATCGACCTGTCCGAGCATTTTTTTCTTACTTGCCCAATGAAAATGTTATCGAATATGTTCCAACCTTTACGTTATCCCTGTATAAGAAAACAAGTACACTGCACAAGGACTTCTTTTCAGATGTATGTCCCCGAGCACTGATTCCGTTTCCGATTCCGATAGTCGACTCGATTAATGACTATAGATTGTATTAGTTCTTGCATATTTTTCATTAAGTATTGTCATTGTATCCTTTGCCATTTTTATTCATTATTTAATAAATCGCTTAATTAATACTTCCACCTTTCAATTATATTTTGTTCTTGTCCTAACATCATCCCATTTCGATTTCATATCTGCTTTCTCTTGTTATTAAAGCTTTATGCCATATTTTTTAATTATCTTTATATTATATTATACATTTCATAAATGTTTTTTATTTATTGCACTTTCTTAAATAAATTTTCCAATTAGAAGGACTGAGCGGATAATGAATTAATTCATTATAGTATTTTTAATTTATGTTAGCAGATTATTGTATTTTGATCGTAATCAATCATTATAGTACATGTCGTGTTATCTTCACTACTATTACTGTAATGACTGGCATTACCATCCTTATAACGTATATGTAAATAACTATTACACGGTTAACTGTATTACAGGGAAATGTATTTATTATTATTGTACGTCATTTTATTCTGCAAAATATTACCTTGATGGCTTTTACCACTATACGTTTTCGAAAAATAGACTTCGTTGGTTGTTTTTTGTCTTTCAGTGAGTTAATTTATTGCTCATTTCAGCATATGGGAGATTCAACGTAAATTGTTAGCACCTATCCGTTGAAGTGAGGTGGATAAGGCGGGGTTCTTTATATATGTCGCGTTGCGAGTGCCTCTGATGAATGAAATAAGGAGGATAAATTAAAGAGGGAGATTTCCGAATGTCGAGAATGATAATAAAACCCACCCTTTTTAGTTTTTATACCTTTTCTCTCGGCTTACGTCATTTGCCTTTAACAACTGTGAAACTAATGGATACCGCCATTCCTTCTACCTTGTTCGCGGCAGCGGACGGTATTGTGAAGGTGAACCGGATTCTGGAAGTCGACCGCCTAAAACCATTATTCTTTACTCACAATCGATATACTTTACAATAAAGCGATTTTGTAACGAAAATGAATTTTTGAATTCAATACTTTATTGAAGCAATTGTTTAAAAGTTTTTATACGATTTTTTATATTTCATTGGTATTGAATTTTAACCTTTCGTATGCAATAAATATTTTAGTCAACTATTTGAATATAACGTAAATTTACTTGTGTATTTTATATTATATTTACGTTATAATTTAAAATTATTATCAAGTTAACTAAAAATCACGTACGTCAATAAATTTATAGCATTGAAAGCTTGTCTGAAGTTTTATTAATATTTAACTATTTTGTCTTCTTAATTTATTACTTTTAGTTTAGTTATAAACGTACTGTTGGAGTTTTAAGTTAAGTTTTCAGTAACTCTGTATAATTTCTATGCATTTTGGAATTACTTGAACTACGATTTGGCAACGTTTCATAAATAAATATATAAAATTTCGTTAAAATTACTTTACGTTCAATATTTATTCCTAATATATATTTTGTAATAAATTATCTTTAATTGCCGCACATTCTATGAGTGTAAGACAAAATATTACTGTTATCATTTATCATATTCACTTATATTCTCTTATTAAACCTCTGAAGAAAAATAAGTAATTAAACACTTCTAATCTGTCACTGACCTCAAGCTTAATGAACAATTTGTGTTTATGTTCTATTTATACAGTCTTTAAATTGAGGTTAAGAGTTTTTTCATGTGATTATTTCACCGCACGTGGTTAGTTAAGTGGTCCGATTTACATATTTTACGTTTCACTCGCCTGTGATTATTTAACGTTTCACTTGTTTGTAATTTTGATTCGGAAAATGTATTTTTATTGCCCGAAATTATGTCCAACGTTATTGCAATTTTTATGGCACGCATTTTACGACTCTACGATGTGTTCCTGGTCTGTTCTAGGTTTATATGTTTATAGGTTTATTTAAATCTACGACGAATTTTGTACTGTAATAAATTGATCAGCATGAAGCATTTTCGTTTTAATTAAACCTTTACGTCTGACTGATGATTTTTTTCATTTAGCGTCGATTTTATTAAATAAAAAAATTCATTTGATAAATAACATTATTTGCAGTAATTCAAGATGTATATTTCGTTGATAGCCTATACCATAAAATTTATATTCCTTATTAGTTTCAAATTCTAACTCACTGGTTTAAAAAATATTTTTCTTTTTATTCTTGAGCTCCAATTAATAATAAAAAACATCGGTGCTTTATTGGTTTGAAGCTCAAGAATAAAATGAAAATAACATGCATTGTCCACTTGCACAATGGCTTCAAGCTTAAATTGCCTTCGTCATTCAACGCCTGTGAGTGACCAATGTTTGTCTAGTGTCGATCTTGGCCAGATGTCGGCAGTTTTTGTTTGAATCAAATGCACGACGCCACCTATCGGCGACGGCCGCAACATTAGATACTCGTCCGCTTCGACAAACAATGGTCATTGACCCGAGTCGTACTGATGAAGGATGGTGAAGCTTGGAACTAACGTGTGCTGAGAGTAGACAATGCAAGTTGAGCTTGTGCGTCAATAATTTGTCAACAGCTGACTGAGCTGGTCGTCTGCGCACGGCCGATAATTATTATGCTTAAATATATATTTTTTTTCCTAGAAATTTTAGTCAAATAAAACAACTTTAATATGTTACAAAAATATTTATTACGATACGAAAAAATATATCACAATATGTAGGGTAAACTTGCTTAATTCGTACCAGTTTAAAAGAAACTATTGAAAAGGACTGAAAAATGTATGGAAAAGTATGAAATTTCAGTAGTTCAATCTATAAATAAAGATTGAACTACTGAAATTTCATACTTTTCCATACATTTTTCAGTCCTTTTCAATAGTTTCTTTTAAACTGGTACGAATTAAGCAAGAAGAAGAAACATTTGCAGTAATCAAACACGTATAAAACCTATTTTATTATAACAAAATAAAATATTTGTGAAGAAGGTACAAATTTTTTATTTTGGACTTTATGTCTTAAATCGTACTGGTGTATTCTTTAATCGTAATCTCGTTGCAATCGTCACAGGTGTAGGAATATGTTTCTTTATTTACGCTTGCGCATCTATCATGCACCCACATCATGCATTTTATGCATTGAATCATTGATATTTGTTCATCTTTGCTACATAGCTTGCAGTACCAATTTTCTTTCCGTGTTTTTTGCTTTGCGCCAATTTGCTGAAAATGAACTCTTCTTTTCGGTATTTTATTGCCTACTTCATTTAATTAATTTTCTAATTCTACTTTATATGGACTCGCAGTTTCTTATTTCGTATCGGTACGAATTGAAATTTCGCGTAAGGTACGAAATACGCTTGGAGTCGATTATTAATTGCACATGATTATTTTTAGGCTATAGAAGCACGCTGCGCGGCAAATTCACGATGAATAACATCGCAAAGAAATAGTGTTTCATATAAGTCTATGCTTTTCAATTTATGATTTATAGAATTCGCATAAAAGTCTTACGAAACACGCAAAAATTTTACTCAAAAAGTCATAAAAACTTACCTCCTGCAATAAAATTATGCTGAATTACAATATCAACAAACGTCACACTCTAAAACACTCGTATTAGTACTAGTTACACTATTGGTCGATAGATTATGCCATATGTGTTATAAATCAGAAATAAATGTGATGGTACGAATTAAGCATAGGTACGATTTAGGCAAGTTTACCCTACTTCACAGACATTGGAAAACTACGTTTATAGTTTTTAAGCGACAAATGAAATTACTATGAAACGTTTAATAATAAAAACATATTACGTTAGCGAACGACGTCTCTTTGTATTTTCTGCAGAATATTATTCCAATATTACTTATATGATTGAGTTCTTTCATACATTTTCCTCTAATTTGCTTAATATTTTTAAATTTTGATCTGACAGTTACAAAGTAGTAAAATGCTTTATTGTACATTATACTGATAAATACCTTCTATATGCTTAACACAAACATTGATTTGTTTTCCATACATTTATATTTAACTATGATTTCCAGTGTGAACCATATCATTACATATATTTCCACCTAATCCACATAAAAATAACGCCCACTGTGAATGGAATATTATTACTTCTATTGTGTATCAGTTCTTATATGTCTATTGTGTACTGCCATTTACCAGAAATTCTCCTTTTATCAAAGTCGTCATTGTATATCATATCCAGTAGCTTCTTGCACGAAATGAGGGTTTTTCTTTTGTTCGAATAACTGCTCATAACGTCGACTAATAAAAGGTGTGGCAGCAGTTGCTGTAAAAGCTTCGTCACAGGTTGGTTTCACGTATTATTGGATTTGTTCTGACCACAATCGTGTTAGTTTGCAAAAATTTTTCATCCCGAAAAAGTACGAATTTTTATATTTCATTTTTATATATGTAATGCAATATATATTTTAAAATAATTAATATGTAATTTTTTCCTTCGTTTTTCACTCTGTTACGTACTGTGATTTGTATTCAGTATATCGTAGAATTTTAGAAAACGAAAAATCATTTTAACATAAAAATGCTGTGTCAATAGTTTGATAAGTGATGTGCAGATTGAAACAGCTGCGCATTCTTTACACCTGTTCCAAAATTCACAACACTTTTAGATATATGTGCGCCTTTAGTTTCGTATAAATGATCAAAGTTAGCTTTGAACGTAGACATTATAATTTATTGCCTTTGACATTGCACAACTCTACTTTTATTTAATATTTTACGATTTCTGTACCAAATGTTATTTAAAACGTATTACTTATAACGTACAAACATTTTAATTAATACCGCTATCTTAAACCAAATATATTGTTGTGTTTTATTTGATTTATTTTACGTGATTCTTAAAAGAATTTATACGCTCTTTAAGACATTTCCTCTAGTGGAGATTTCCGCAAAAGATATGCACTTAATCCATTACAATCATAGGTTTGATGTCGCGAACTTTGCACATCACAATGGTTTTCAAGATACAGAGGTGAGCTTTATCCTATTTGTTTCTTTAAACTCTTTAGGAACGCCCGCAAAGTAATCATAAAAATGGTATTTTAGTTTATTTTTTTTTCAACTCCTTCCTTTTTCGCCTTTTTATTTTACAAGGGTTGTTATAAGTAATTTATGCTAACGAGTGGCGAAATGTAATTAATTAGTCATTCAAGTATCGAAGCCCTTTTGCATTTTTAGTAATAGCCTTGCTCAAAACAAGTAGTGAATACGTAATCTTGTTAAGACTCTGAAGCTGTCGACATTTTTTCAACGTAACAAAGTTTACACGACGCTCCTTGGCAGGATGTAAATTATGTATACACCTCATTTCACGATTAAGGATTAATATTTCACCATTTTTCGAAAATAAAACTTGCGATTTTGCGTAAAAGTAAATAAAGTGCATAATTATCAATATGACTACTTTTTGCATATAAAAGTAGTCATAATCTTTTTGTTCGTAATTTCAGAAAAAGCGTTACCAAACTAAAATTTGTCGGGAAAATATTCGTTTAATGATTTCTTTACTGTTGCTGCGTTATGCATATAAGCTCCGTATAACTGAAGAAAGGTATCGTGCCTCTCTTGCAATTGCAAATTTTCTATTACATAAAAAATAAATAATTGAGATATTCCGAAAACGCTCAGTGTTTATTTCCATTATTTGCCTTATACCTTAAATAAATTTTATTATAATTTTCTTCCCCTATTCATACTTAATCAGACCACTCTTACGCACACTGTCTCATTCTGAAATAAGTACTGATGTTTTAACAGGTGATAGCTGACCTTAACCCAAACCCAAATGCGCAAAAACGGCGGTTCCATTTTCATTTTAAATTTTCAAAAAATGTTTTTTTTATGTGGTGTAAATACGGTCCTGTGTCCATTTCAATATGTGTCGTGTTAAAAATCAACTTGATTTGGCGGGAATATCATGAAATGTTGCAAAACACAATGATAATTCGTCGGTATCGTCATATTTTACTCAAAACTTAATATATTTTTTTCTGGGACACCCGTTAACATAGGACCGTCATTTTTGCATATTTGGGATTGAGTTATTGTCACATATCACCTGTTAAAATATTAGTATTTATTTCAGAACGATCCTGTATATTGGATCGCTCTTTATCGTCATACAACTGTTGTCTCTTCACTCCTACATCTAGAATATGGTCAAGGTTTACTGTTCTCAAGTATGCATGCTCTTGGATATGTCAGTACCTTTTATTATATTGACTTTGATTGCCTGGATAAAGTTAAAGTAAATATACGAGAAAAGAAAAAGGCGTCGGAGAACGATGTTATAAAGAAAATAAGGTCCATTAAAAATAATCAAGGAGGAGTAAAGGATGGAAAAAGTAACCATGAAAAGGAAACACTGGAATGGAATAGTTGAAGTAGGAAAGAAATGTCTAGGGCGGCCATACAACAAAGCATCTGGACAGCAGCAGCTACGATGGGGGGGGGGCATACGGGAGTTAACGACGAACCCCAATGAAATATGGACGGGCGAAACAGCATGGCCAACATGCAGGGGGAAGGAAGTCGTCATGCCAATGTTTAAGAGAAGGGACGAAGCGAAATTAAAGAACTTTAAATTACGCAAAATAAATACAAAAGGACAGCAGGAAATGGAAAAGAATCATCGTTTTGGAAGAAAATATCGCAAGAATTGAAGATTTATGTGAACAGAATATACGAGAGATCATGTTGCAGTATGAAATAGTAAAGAAAAGAAGATTTTCTAGTCAAATAAAGCTGAGAGTGAGTGTAGCACAGACAAAAACGATACTATGTAGGAAAGGCGGCTTAAAAATGAGGACAGATTTGTTTAAATGTGTGAAGGATTGAAGATGTCAAGGAGTTTAATTACTTATCGATGTGTATTTTCGGTGTTTTTATAGGAAAATGATAGTAAAAGATGGTAAACAGTGGTGTAAGAAAAATGTATGAAGATCGGAAAACAAGTGAATATAACGTGGATGAAAGCGTAGGTAGGTGGTAAGAATAGCAGAGCATGATAGCGAGATTGTGATGTGGCAATGTGGATTTTTCAAATTGGTACTGGATGAAAGGCAAGAAACGGATGTGTTTATGTGGTAGAAAGGAATCATCCCTCGCCCTCTCTGTGCACTTGAGTAGGTACATCGAAATAGATTTAACGAAAAGGGAAAGTGTGCTTGAAGAAAGTACTAAGAAATGCTTGGATGGGAATGAAAACTATAGGCACATGATGAAAAAAATAGATAAGACAATGCAAGGAGATGAATGAAATAAATGAATGATCAGAATTTGATTAATTAATTGTATTTAATTTTTACCAAAATTGCAGCAATAGTGTAAATTGATTTGATCTCGATCAGTACTTTGTCAGGTTAGTTCGACGTCTTCGACGGCATAAAGCAATACCTATTCGTTCCTATATGGATAGGGAATGGATATGCCTGGCAAATACATTATCCGGTCCTGGTTGGGTAATCGGCACATCGTAATTGAAACTGATTTTCGTGAAATGTTTTTACAATAGACACACATACTTGAATTGCATAAATTTCCATATGACTTGACCAAATCTCCAAGCTTCTAAAGTGAAATCCATCATTTAATAAGAGAGCTATTTTAACTCATCCAGTAGGTATAAGAAAATAAGTGTACATTAAATGTAGCGACTACAAAATTTTTTCAAATCTATGATGTTGAAGCTAATATTAAACTCAACTTATATGCATAATAATTATCCTATTTTAATGAAATCATGTCTCAGCGTTATATTTCGTTTCTCCTGTTTCGTTACGTCGATGACAGTATAATCTGCTACCTACCATATTCTTATTAAATCTTATTATTTGTTTTCTACTATTGTAGTAAATATTTACTGTTTGTCTTATTATAATTGAAACGAACACATAACATTAATTTATAAAATTATTTATTTATTTATTTAAACAGAACCGTAATTAAATATGCGATAAGTTTAAAACAATATAAGACAATTTATCTTCGTTATTTCGCGAATTTCTTGTTACGTTTTTCGAATTTATAGTTAACAACTTTACCTCGACGACACGGTAATCAGTTTAGGACAGGAAAATGAATAAAGGAAAAAGGAGAAAACCACGACATACAATATTAAACAGGACCCTTGTTCTTATAAAATATACGGTCGACGGTGGTGTGTTGTTGTTCTGTGTTGAGGGATGTGGCTAATATTATTTCGCTCACGAAGTATGCAAGGTGTGCCGTAGCCAATATAACATCATTGTCTATATTGCTATTGCGAGATGGGTTTGGAATTTATTTCTGCTTTCATCAGCGCACTCCCCCTTTTTCCCTACGATATTAAATATAGCTTGTATAGAATGCTACTACGCCACTGGTCCTCGTGGAAGGTGATGGCAATCAACGAACGGTAAAGACACCGGAGGCAATTTTTTGTTTGTGTTATTTTTACGTGAGTGGAATAAGCAATTGTTTGCCTTTAGATGATTTATAACGAGATTTCTTTTTTATTTAATAGACAGTACCTGCATACAGTGGCGTAGCGAGCTTAACTCGCGTCCGGGGCACAATACCTTTTTAGCGCCCCCCCCCCCATTCGAAAACCATATAATATTATATGTAAAATATACTCGCAAATTAATATATAAATAAAGAAAAATAAATAAAGTCATAGGCTCAAGTTAGGCTTTAAATTTGAGACAAAAAATGTAATTTAGAAAACAAGACGGACTTTGATTTGGCGCCCCTTTGTGAGTAGCGCCCGGGGCATGCTGCCCCCCCTTACCCTCCCTCGACGCCACTGCCTGCATACCACATATTAGGATACCTAACACGGAAATACATATTAGATTTGAGATTGATGAACTCATTCTCTACTTTAGGAATTAAAAATATATAAGTATTCTTCTTTTTTTGTTTCTTTCTTTGGGTTTTTTGAGGCGAGTATATGAAGTTTAAATGAAAATTAAAGGCATGTTCTGTCAGCCTAAAATCTTTATTCATAAAGTAGTTTCGTTTTTTAAGAGGTTTTTATAATACGTTTCGCCGAAATATTCCGGCATCTTCAGTTATGAAATGTTGTTTTATTAAAATTAGGTGTCAGTTATGAAATGTTGTGTTATTAAAATTAGGTGTGTGCCGACATGTTAGACGGCCATAGAATAGCTATGTGCAGACAAAATATTATAAAAGTGTGTTCTATAATTCCAATTTTTATTTTGTGCTACAAGGAATTGTGTTTGTTGATGAAATAATTATGCAATTTATGAGATCCATATTTTCAACAATTTTAATAGATTTTAACATTGACAATTAACGATCTCGCAAATTTTACCGTAAATATTTGCAATAGATACTTTACTAGGATGTTTTTGTATATGCACGTATCGCCATCGATGGAAACGTGAAAATGTATTTATAATTAATCAACTTTTATACCATCTAAAATAATACACCATCGCCTACTTTAACGTGTTTCGTGTGTGCGTGCTTAGCATAATTTATGTTTCCTATTTGACGAAATTTTTGTAATATATTTTCTGGATTATTCTTAACTTTATGTAAATTTTAATATGTCGTGTAGTCGAAGTATACGGAATGAATTATTGTTATTATTCAGCTTAACTTTTACTAATAATCGGCATACAAAAGTTATCCATTAGCTCAGTCATTTGAAACAAAATCGAAGAGCGAAAATATTTCTTTGGCATTTTTTAAGTTTAAGTATTTTGTTAAAGTTGCCTTTAAATGGTACCGGCTATGCTTATATTATTAATTAGTCTTCTATGTAAATTCCTAAATGTAATGAATTTACAGAAATAAATACAAAATTACACAAAAACCATTTTACTCCAAATACACCATCCCAGTGTAATATTAAAAATAGCTACTGCAATACATCACCTACCTACGTCCAATCATGTCATTAAAAGATCTTAGACATGTCAAAAAGCCATTAACACACAAATACCGTAGGCGTACTACCTACGCATTAATATCCAATAGCGCAAGGACAAAATCAACAACGTCTCGAGGACGACAGGTAGAGCGAGGCACGTGTTCCATAGCCAAGCCAATAAATTACGTTGCCGCTGAACAAACATTACCAAATTGCCAAGAAAATTACCTGCGTCTTACGTAAATTCATTACAAGGTCGGCTAATAAGCGGCATTTATCAGAAGCTACACCGACGCTACAAATTTGTGGCGGCAAGGCGTTCTAATTAAATAAAGATAACGCTGCCTGTAAATGACAGCAGTAAGAGCAAAATCTAATGAATCACGCTTGGAATTTTGCGGAAGTATGACTTTAAAAAAACATTAATTTATTATTTTTATTTAACACAAAGGGTCATTCTGAAATAAGTAGGTACTGATCTTTAACAGGTAATAGCTAACAATAGCCCAACCCCAAATATGCAAAAATGACGGTCCTATGTTAAAGGGTGTCAGAAAAAATATGGCAATAACGCCTAATTATCATCAATAAAGGTTGTTTTGCAACATTTCATGTTATTCTCGCCTAAAGAAGTTGATTTTCCACGAGAAACATATTAAAATGGACACAGGACCGTACTTAGAACCGAATGCCCATATATGACATGTGATATATGACATTTTTCGAAAATTTTAAATGAAGATGGGACAGTCGTTTTTGCGGATTTGGGATTGGGTTAAGGTCAGCTATCACCTTTTAAAATATCAGTACTAATTTCAGTATGTCCCTGTATATGTATGGTATAGTCAAGTCATTAGCGGCAATACGTACCACTAATATATAGGATGTTATAATTTATAAATCCAGTAATTTTAACACGTGAGAATTCACCTTTAAAGTTAAAGCCGCGTTATGCCAGAAAATCATTTTATAAATGTTAGTCGAGCGAAAACTTTGAAGGTGGAAAGAAGTATTTGAGATCCGCAGAAGTTTGTTGTACATAATAAAACTGACGCTGTACTGGAATCTAAAGGGATTTAAAGATAAATTTAACCAATGTTGTATATTGGTTATATTTGACCAAAATGGAGAAATTTCATGCCTAAACAACGACCCTTATTGACAATTAACAATCGACTTATTATTTAATAAAAATAAACACAGAAAACATTTTTTTTTTTTTTGAGTGACCACTAAACATAATATTTTGGTTAATGGCTTAATCGTTCGTATTATAATTACTGATTACAAGTGGTTCACATTTTATTCACCAAATCACTAGTGGACCCAAAATAATAAAAAAAATACCTCTATTTGCACTATTTAAAAATCTAACGGAATGGAACGGTCGGGGAAATCGAAACAAGAAAATTTAATTCAACAATTCATATAAGCTGGACTGTTGTATCGGCCCATTCTCAGAGTTGAGTAAATTACTTGTATTCTTATGTAGGTATACAAATACTTTCGTAACTATCTAATTCTCTAGGTTTTTGTAGAACTTTTATTAAATTAAGAGTATCATGTGGTAAACCGTATCCTATTTCCAAAATATGCCGGGCAACACTTGATTTTTCTGGTCTGTTGAATCTAAAGTGGGCTACATGCTCTTTATAGCGAGTTGAAATTGAACGTTTCGTTTGGCCGACATATTTCATGTTACATTCTTTACAATTTATTTCATAGATTCCAGATTTCTGATCTGTTTCAATTTTATCTTTGGCGTTTCCTAAAACGTTAGTTATTGAATTATTTTACTTAAACGTGACTTTGTTTAGATTTTCTGAAACGGTAGGCAGAAAATGTATCGTTACGATTTTCTTGAGGCAGGAGGAAGTAGATTCTTGAATTTCTTTTGTTTATGTTTCCTAATAAGTCGGGTTACAATTTCTGAATCTAAACCATTGTACTTGGCAATATTTTTAATTAAATTAAGTTCTTTTTCGTATCTACATTGTAGGTGGAAAACTTAGCAATCTGTGGATAAGAAATTAAATGATGCAATCTTTTGCTGGAACTATGATTTGAATCCGTTGAAATGAATTTATTGACATTGGTTTCTTTTTGGAAAATATTTATTTCTATGTTGTTATTCTTTCTGATTACAAACGTACCTAAAAATGGTAGACGTTCATTATTTTCCCTTTCAGAAGTAAATTTAATGGTTGGATACTTAGAGTTTAACTGATTCAAAAAAATCTTCCAAATCATATTTACTGGTATCAAAAATCGCGAAAATATCTTCTACGTACCTAATCCAATCTCTGGAGAAATATTTAGAATTATGTTTCAAATTGACTCATGAATAAATCTCTATAAATGGACAAGCAATTGCCCTTGTTGCTGTTCGTAGAACTTTCCTTCGACTTGAAAGCAATTTTGGGACATGCATAGGGTTGTCAACCGCAAGTATTCATCTAAAATATCACCTTCTAGCCTGCACTCTTTGATTGCCTCAATAAATTCTAACGAATTTTCCACTGAAAAACTTTCTGGCTTCTCTGGTCAATTTTTGAATTCCTTTTAAATGGAAACCCTCTATTGCCTTTATTTTGGCACATCTTGTAACTGTCAAATTGACTGTTTAAAAACGATTACGTCCTACATTAATAAATTATAATAATACATTTGAACATAATTAAACACAACATTTATTATTACCGTCAGAGAATGACAGATCTGTCATCAACAGTGACAGTCTTGTCAAATGCGCAGACGTCAACGACTTTAATTCAAATATTGACAACTAAAATGTCAATAATTGACATGCATTGAACGCTTACCTCCGTAGACTAACGTTAATTAACGCCAGTACGGCTGCTGTGAGCGAACAATGCATATCAATTCATCGAGGTTACGTCCTCATAGGTATTGATATTAAGAAAATGATATTATAGCTCCATCTTTCGGTAATGGCTGTAACATTAGATGACGTCCGCTACTTACGACAAAGGAATCCACCGAAAAGTGGAGCTGTAACATCATTTTCTTAATATCAATACCCATGAGGAGGTAACCTGTTTTTTCATCAGGGCCCTTTTGAGATGGTATAATTTTGACCTGCAAGTATTTGGGTAACGTACTTACCGAATCGCAGGGAGTTTTGCACAGCGTCAAAGGGGGGTTGTCAATAACACAGCTTTACAAATTTTTAATTTGGAAAAATACCAAGAACACCACATAGCTAGATAAGTTAATTGGGACCTCCTAAACACGAAAAACGCTGTAATTTTTTTTTTCTAAGTACCGTTTTTTAGATAACGGTACTTTTGTGTTTTTCGGTATATGGTGCCACTCAAAC
>JAFFZR010000349.1:0-15031 GCA_018397195.1 Lethrus apterus
AATCGCGATAAGCGTTAGAAAGTTTTCTCGAAAAAACGATTTCTTTTCAGGACATTTGCATCCCTCTAGCGGCTAAACGAAGCAACTTTGAATAGAGGTAAGTTGGGTTAAATCGTCCTATTTTGGCCTCAGGAATATGTGTTATTATTTTGTACAGACCTTTCGGGGACACCCCGTATATGCGGGTTTTCTATAAATAATTCATTCTAAAAATCTCCATAGTAACAACAAAATCAATACGGATCCGTTTGTTAGTCTCTGTGCTGTTATGGATTTTTTATGCTGCGATGTTATTCATATTTTTTGTAATGTTATTTTTTATTTAATGTGTTGAAAAGACCAATGACCAACAATAAACTCCAAATGTTCTCTAATTGAAGATTAAAAATTTTTGGTGCAATAACTTGAATATAATTAATTTCCAGTTGAAGTTAACCGCGAAGAGTTTTTTCATTGTCAATATTAGTACTATAAGCCCGGGCTTATTAGAAAATCGGCAACCCAAACTGGCATTACCTGTGAATCATAAATAATGAGTCTCTCGAAAGAAAACAACTCTGTATGGAAAGCGACAAAAGGACAGATAAGTAAATCTTTGCGGAACATTTAGCACAAATTGTGTCAGTCCTCCACAATCCAATGCAAATAACAACGATGCGCTTTGATCCTCCCAATAAGACAGAAGCAAGAGATGGTTGAATGTAACCCTCATAAAGCCCCTGGTTTTGAGTTTATTACTGGAAAAATACTCTAACAATTAAAAAAAAAATACATTTATACCCCATAACATAAAAATGCGTAAATCAATTAAACCTACCAATCCACCCAACTGACCCTCCTCACGCCGACAAAAGATGCTGCCTCTTCTATCTAAAATATTCTAGAAAAGAATTCAATCGAAAATACTATGTACGATTTTAGATGCTTGTTGGTACCTTCTTCGGTTGAAGAGGAAATTCGCTGAACTAATCATTTCCAAAAATGAGTCAGTCAACTGGATGATAAACTTATAGTGCGCAGAAGACTGAAGAGTCAACGACCAACAAACAAGTCAACGACTTCTCCCCACGAATGACATTCAATCGTCAATGTTTTGTTTCATATCTGAGCAACGTTGCTTCTTCATTGTCAAGAGAAGAATTGAATTGCTTAAAATTGCTATAAAGGCGTTAAGCTGTACTTCTGGCTGTATGCCGGGTTTTTGTTTTTTCTTTATGAGCTGCTGACTTTATGACTCAACTGGAATGAACACTATGTATGAATTCAGTTGCTCTCCAATCTTTTCCCATCAATTGGTATTATTATATATGTGTGAAGTTAGAAATAACTGAATAGATATTTATTAATTTACTTATTGAGGAATATGCATTATACCTTTATCAGTATATACAGGTTGTTTCACTGGCAGGGAATTCCTTAATAACTCCTAAACAGTGACAGATAGAAAAAAAAGTTTCTATAAATGGTTGTAGGACTATGATTGGTCTATAATTTAAAATTATTAAAAAAATTAAAATTAAATTATTAAAAAATCAATCAGAATTAAATTCTACAAATATTTATGTAAAAACATACAGGGTAATCCATTTGAAAAAAGTTAGAAAAATGAAGACGAATGTCTCCTAATGTCGTAATGAATTTTAAACGCCCTGTATATTGCAATGACACAAAACTTTGTCTGAAGCATCGGTCAACTTGCTAAAAGATATGCCAAATAATTACTCTTAAGTTTAACATTTGTAGCCGCAGCGGTTTCTTTAAAGTTAGTACGTAAAATTAAGTTTTTTGAAGTACTAATCGCTAATTGCGGCTGAATGTATGAATCAAATTGAAAAAGTTAGATATCAATAGATACCCTTTAAAAACGTGACCACGCAGATTTTTTTCGGAACACACTGTATATTCAAAAATAATTTCCCGAAATGCTCATTTATCTCTAGTTAAACACTGCCTTCGATAGAAATCTCTAAGTGTAACAGCAAATGAGAAATCGAAGAACGAGCTCATATGCAGGACCCTGTATAAAGAAGTAAATTAATGATATAATTTATTTTCTTTTTAGTGTACAAAGATGTCCGTCGATCATTTTAAAATATTACAATAAAAAAATAATTAATTTTCGTAAAAATGTGCAACTTATCATTGATTTAAGAACGATATATCTATTTCGTAAACAAGCACCAGCTCACTGCCACACTGACGGACTTTCCAAGTTGAAAATAAATTGTACACACTTTATTTTAAAGCAATTTAAACTTATTGTTACTTGAAGCGTTCCCGAATAAACCGTTTCCATAATTAATGATTACAAATTAAAAGCTGTTTACTAACTCCAACGAAATATTTTATAGTCGAAAAGTTCCGATATAATTAAACATAAACTATTTGGTAAGTATAAGTATATGGATTATCCTTTATAAAGGAAAATTTTGAAACAAAATTCTGCTTTTCACAATTTATGAATTGAGTCTTTGATAAATGTACAACATTGCATACACTCGATGAGTAGAATAGCCTGTTACATCCTAAAAATGATGTTTTTCATCTGATGAAAAACATCATATACACTATATACATACAGGCTTTCCCCGGGAAAACGAAACACCTTCAATATCTAAGAAACTAATTTTTTTTCTTAAAATCGCTGAAATACCTAAACTTTGGATCGATGGGGGACAACTTTTGGCGAAGAAATGATCGCCATATCTTCAACCCCCTAGCCGCAGGGGTGTCAACCCTAAAATTCTTAAATTACAGTAGGGGTTGAGTGATATCTCATTTAAAAGCTTACATAATTAGCATTTCAACGGTGTAAAAATTTGTGAAATCCATCGATTCGTTTTCGAGAAATTAGCTTTTCAAAATAACTATGGCACAAAACAGAAACGGCAATTTAGTTAGAAAAACAGTCAAGATTTAGTTGTTGGAAATGGCCTTCCCAACTTCCATACAATTATACAACCGTTGCTCAAACCCACGACGTCTTTAAAAAATTTACGAGATAAAATGTACAATTCTATCTCCTGCCTGCCGTGCAGTCAGTCACCCCTAAAATTTTTCAAAATGTACGTCGTGGGTTTGAGCAACGTTTGTATAATTGTATGGAAGTTGGGGGAGGCCCTTTCCAACAACTTCCCAAATAAATCTTACCTGTTTTTCTAACTAAATTGCCGTTTCTGCTTTCTACCTTAGTTATCTTGAAAAGATAATTTCTCGAAAACGAATCGATGGATTTCAAAAACTGATACACCGTTGAAATGAAAATTTTGTAAGCTTTTAAATGAGGTATCACTCAACTAGTGTAATTTAAGAATTTTAGGGTTGACTCCCCTGCGGCTAGGGGGTTGAAGATATGGCGATCATTTCTTCGCCAAAAGTTGTCCCCCATCGATCCAAAGTTTACGTGTTTCAGCGATTTTAAGAAAAAAATTAGTTTTTTAGATATTGATGGTGTTTCGTTTTCCCGGGGACAGCCTGTACATACTTTAAATTATCAAAAAAATATTCAAAAAAATTTAAGAATGGTGGAAATATTTTTTAAAAATGCTTCACCTCTATTATTATTTTTACGAATCGGGAGTTTTTATAAACAATTAGTGAGATTTGAGGTAAATAAATAGCAGAAGAAGCATCGACAATGCCGAACCTTAAATAAATGGTAAATATTCTAATATAGTTTTCTAAGTTATTAATGATAATTTTAAGGATAAATACAGAATGTCCCAAAATCAGACCGACAAACTTTAGGAGGTTATAAAAGACATTAAAACAAGCAATTTTTGTCAATAAACTCATGTCCGGAAATGAGCCGTTTTGGCACCATAGTGAATCAAAGGCTACTATTACTTATATGATTTATTTACAGAATTTACAGTAGTTGTTCGAAATGTTGGCCATTGTTTTCAACGGGATGATTGGTCTCATGAATATTCTAAGAATATTCTATTTAACCCTAAAAATGTTTATTGCCTTAGGAACTTAGGAACATATAATGAAAATGGCACAAAAGTTATTACTGCCTGTCTTGTTACTTTTCAAATTAAAGTTGAACTTATGGTATCGTTGGATTCGTCTCTTCATTGCCTTTCCAAAAACGTCAAAATATACAGGGGTTCAATTTAAAATAAGAAAGTTGACATCGCTTCCGGTTTCGCCAGAAGTGGAATTGAATTTTTGATAACATCAACATTTTGTACGTAAAAATTAAAAATGCTTGCAATAGCTCGTGCAAGCTATTCCGGGAATATTCCCTAGCGTCCGTGAATCCATGAATCAACGATGTAATCTCTGTATTGAAAACAATGGCCAACATTTCGAACAACTACTGTAGATTCTGTAAATAAATCATATAAGTAATAGCAGCCTTTGATTCACTGTGGTGCTAAAACTGCTTGTTTTAGTGTCTTTTATAACCTCCTAAAGTTTGTCGGTCTAATTTTGCGACAGCCTGTATTTGTAAATATTGAGGAATAATTTTTACACCCAGCAAATTTCATTTTAATTCATCTTATGAAAAAAAGGACGTGGAAAATAAATACAGATGAATAATATTACGAAGTTTATTGACATAAATATGGTAACAACAAAATGTTATTTACAAAAATTGCATGCAATATGTATCAGACATTTCCTATATGTGATTTTCGTGTTTATTGTTAAATATGAACAATAATAATGGTAGTAGGGATTCGAGAGTTCGGGGACCACCTCCACCTCCCGACACTGCGCATGCGTATTTTTTTTTTTTTAAATAAAAGATGCCATCCAACCTTTGACCTTTGTTTCCTGACCATCGCGTCCGTGATTCCTAGCCAACCTATATCTTTGAACATACTAACAGACTGGTATTCAAAGCAGTTCAAAAGGTGTTCCTAGCTGTTCAAATTTAACAGGTGCCGTTCGAAAGCTGCTCAAGCTTAACAGCTATTTTGAACTGTTCAAAGCTGTTCTGAGTTGTTCAAAAGCTGTTCGAAATCTGTTCGAAAAATTCCTGTCATTCTGATAGTCTATCAGTCGTTTGGTCTGTCCGGTTTTTGAGTTGAGTTGATGTTCAAAGACATAGGTTGGCAAGGTATCACAGATTCACAGGTCAAAGGTTGGGCTGTGATCATTTATTTTAAATTTTTTTGCTTGTGCTTGGAGGAGGAGGTGGTCCTCGAACTCCCGAATCGAATTAATAATTTAAAAATATTTCTTAGAATCAACCTGAATAATTGTAATTCTTAACATTAATATATACAAAACAATCTACTCACTATGAATGTTGAATATATACAAATAATAATAATAGTGTATACGTTAATAAAATTGAAACAATTGAAATTCCTCAACTTTTAAATTAAAGATATATACATTTTGATATCGTTAAAGGATTGTTCGATAATTTACAAATATACAAAATACTGACTAGAAATCTGAGAACAGTTTGCGTAAATTCAAGCAACTTCCAAATCTGACGAATCTTCGTCGCTGTAATTCGATGGGGGCGCTAACAGTCTTGGTTTTTCGACGACACGACAAACGTCTTCCTCTTGTATTTTTCTTATTCTTTCTTGTTCTTCTCTTTTCTGTTTGCGCCATTTCGCTCGACGATTTTTGAACCACACCTGAAAGAAAATAAATTTAAAATAAAATACAAATTAATTTATTTACGTAAACAATAATACCGTCGGCACACTCCCCGATAAAATTCAATTTTATCGCTATTGTTTTCTCACCCCTAGCTTCGAAAATTGCATCGGCCACTTAACGCCTTTAACAGCTAACTTGATCTCTATCAAACGTTTATTCTATAATTATGTGCGGCTGATTCTTTTCTTTCGATTGTATATTGTTCTACAGGCAGAAAAGCACAATGGAAAAGTATATTGCACTCTTGAAATGGTAATGTAATTATTACATTTGCATCAGAATAAAGGAGTTTAAGAGTTGTTTACGCGAACAATGGCTGCAGTATGGCTTTTTATTGAATTAATGTTCATTCTACATGAGGATTTCTCTTTTCGGATCAATTTTCTAGTTTTTCATTTTAATACCATTATTTAATTTTAGCATTCAACTCACATATTTCCCACTTTTTTTATATGCATATTTGCTGAATTGATGAATTCAAATTCTGCCATTTTCGAGTTGAACTTGAAAACTTTAAACTTTAAACTTTAAACATTAATTGTTTTATGTGGTGTTTGTTAAAAGTACCAGTGATTCCTAGCTTTTTGAAAATTGTGCCACCATTTAAAATCAGCAAATTTAATTTTTTTCATTCTATTTTAAATTAGATAGATAGATATTTTTGTTATTCATAAATTCTGAATATTCATCATAATTGTATAGAAGAAAACCGACTAAAAATGAATTAGGTGTAGTAGCAAAAAAAAAACATTTTTAGTTTCTAAACGTATTATATTAAATTGTACATTTTAGTATTTTTAAGTCGCATTAAAAATAAACACTCGAATCGAGTGTACTTCAATTAAATGGCTGTTCCTAATACAATAACATATTTAGTAATCCCCCCATTGTGTTGGAAAAGCAGACTAAAACTCAGTCCCGGCCAATAGCTCATATCATCGCATTAATAAATACAATCACTTCTCTCTGAAATAATTTGAATGTTTGTTTTAGGTTAGCTGAGTACACAGAGTCGTTCCCGCTTTTAAATTGTATTTTCCGATAACAGCGAATGTAAAACGGGGTTTCGGTTTCCTTGTCAGGAAATATTCGATGTGTGGATATGAGAGATACAAAAGTCGAACGAACTGTTTATATTCTGGGATATTTTATTGTATTTTTAAAATTTGAAATTTTGAAATGAAATAATGAAGGAATTTTTTATTTGTAAAGATTAATTTTTTTGCCATAAATGAATACAAATATATTCTCCATATATTTGTATGGACTCTCATGGTATTGTATTGAATTCGAAAAACGTATAATTATGGATTTTAAATGCAATCATTTTGTTATTATCAACTGGGATTGGATCAACTTTAATTTTGCTCTAAACCTGTGTTAATATTTTGTGAATCGTCTATATTAAAATACTGGAAGATAAATTATAGAAGAAATACTTGTGTGTCACCAAATATCAAATGGTTGTGAAAATGAATAGAACGTTTTTCCGAAACTGCTTGATAGGGAAAACAACATAAAGAGAAATACATAGACTGCATTAAATGTAATTATGGAATAGACCTAACGATTTAAAATCAAAAGAATTTTTAGATATAATGCCCACCAATCAGAGAACTGCATTTTCAAAATACCAAGAATTTGAGGACCTTATTGATCGTATATTTGTTGTTTTTTTTTTTTTTACATTTCTTATCTTTATTAAAGTTGATTGGTTTTTGTTTTTATGAAAGAAATAACCAATCAAGAACATAAACTTTGTTGTTCATTTGTTTTTAAGACGAACTTGGTATCCACTGTTATGGTGGTATAAGGTGGTAACATAAAGTTATTATTTTTCTTTCATAAAATTTGAAATATTAGAATTTCTAAAATAGTACGAATCACTAACAACTTTTATGATCGAAAACTTATGAATACGTAGGGAATTGTACGTTATAAATAAATTCACCCCTAAATCGAACCCTCTGCGGTATCCAACTGTCGCCATTTTGTTAATGCTGCCCGGCCATTCACTATATTATTTGGTTCTCGGCAGCAGTCAGATTATTCTATTACCGCGTATCAACAACGGGGAGGGCTAATTTTGTTTAGTCTCAAAACATTTCATTGTTTCAAGTGGATCAAAAATTCAACGGAAGGTTAATTACAGTTACATTGATCGTGTCCCGAGGGTTGCTAGACTGAGATGACGACACGACGCGACAAAGAAAGCAAAACACCGGATCCGTACGTGGATCCGTACGTAGTGCCGACTGTTTTCGAAAAATCGAAAATTCCTCACAATTTTTCCCTCCCGTCCCGACATGTATTTTTCACGTCGATGATGCAAATTTATATGGCTCGAGGGTGAAATAACATATTATGTGAGAAATTCGCACTTTATACGAATTTGCAATTGTAATACGTACTTTCACTACGAAAAGTCCAAATATAATAATCCTTGCAAACGAATTTATAATAAAACGTCGAAGGTTTGAATAAATAAGGTGATTGAATTAAATAAATAAATTGAAAAGATATAAATTTCTTCCCTGATGTTCAAAAATTGTAATAGTATTTTATTTGTTTCTTTTATACAAATTGATCCAAAAAAAACATTAAAATACAAATTTTTATATTTTTAAACATAATCTGTGTTGTTATACATTTTGAAAAATGTTTTTAAAAAAATGGATTTCCCCAACTGCATGTGTGTTAATTTAAAAAATATAGTTTTTTTAAATTATAATTTTTGATGATTTAAAAATTGTATAATCCTGAGATATCATAGAAAATCGTTCTATTTTTTATTTTTGTTTTAGGTTCGATTTTTCCTAATTTTTATATAAGCATATACCATAAAAATATGGTATGACATGGAAATATCTCAAAAATATGAAAAAAATAAAACTAAGCTGATTAAAATTATCGCATTTAATTTTAACAAAAGGATTATAATCCCATCCGCCTTGTCGAAAAATTCGTTATTCGTTAAGTACTTCTTGCACTCACTTAAAATTTAAGTCAACCAGTCATTGTGAAGGCGGCCTGGTCTATTCATTATTCAAGCAAGAAACACAAAGTTCGCCGCATCTAACAATTCAATTATTTTCTTAAGTCTGCCAAGAAATCGGCTTCGAAAGGTATATAACACGGCAAAGCAATTACTACAAAATTTAAAAGTGTGTAATCCACTTAAGGGAATCGGTGATAGTGGGACAAACTGGTAGACCTGAAACTTTTCTCTCGGGACTTTGCTTAAGGGGGCTCGAATGTAGCAAGTTTAACGGAAGCGATGGCCACTTTCCGCTTCCGTATATAATCACGTCTGTCCATAGGCTTTATTTAAGATTAAAGATTTTCCACATTTTCCATATAATATATTTTTAGTGTACGTTATCTACGGGTTAAATTATCAAAATGTTTACTATACAATAAATAACTATTTAAAACAATAAATGAGCTATGTTAAACTCATACACAATTCTGAGATAATTTACACCTAATTTGACGAAGGAATGAAAAAAATGAACAATAAAAGTTAGGATATGGGAATTATTAAAGAACTAATAAAAATAAATGTAAATGGCGACTTGCAAAAAAAGAAGACGACGAGATTTTCATCCTTTTTTCAGAAAAGCTCAAAAGCTTTCACAAAGTACCAGTGACAGGCAAGAAATTGAAAAGAGAAAAATGATAGAAAACTTAAATAAAAAAGAAAATTGTGAGAATATAGAATTGGAATTTGAAAGGAAAAAAGGATCGAGTTGAGTGTAATAGTTTAAGGAATTTAGTCAACGGTCTATGACTAAATAATTAAAAAACTCATTAATTCTTCCATTCAGTTACTTCTTTCACACTTGTAATTACTAGATTTGACAGAAAACGTAGGAGGAAACAAATACTAGAAAAAAGAAGGGAAATGAAAATATACAAGCAGAAAATAAAAGCATTTGTGCAGCGAATAGAAGTGAAAAAATAATGTTGAATACAAAGAGGATAAATGGAGGTGACAGAGGATTGGAAAATCATTCATAGAGGAAAAAGAACTAGTGAACTAGAGAGCTTATTTAAGAATTAACAAAGAAAAATTATCCAGAAAGTAAAATAACGAAAAGGAATATTTGTTTTTTTATGTGACTCATAAGGTACTATTAAAACTGTTATAAAGTTACGAAGACAAACATTTTTTAAACAAAATCCATTCATGCTTAAATATAAATAACTAATTTAAACCAATTAATTTCATCTAATTAATGTTAATTTAAAACCTGTACATCCCACTGGAACGTGTTGTGGGGTCGTACCATAAAGCTTAACGAACGATTAGTGACTATTACGTCGAGTTTGAATTTGAGATCAAAGGCATCGTCATTATCAGGATTGCTAAATGTGATTCGTAATACAGTGACAATCTTTATCATTCGTGTGATAAAACATTCAGTTGGAAAATTAATTGCCCTTGCGATTGACAAACATTATAATAATTGAAGTACTAGAAAGTTATAATTTATATTTCGTTTTTAATAAAGCTCTAGATGAGCTACGTATTTACAAAATGCTAAAAAGTTAAAAGCGACAAAATTATAAAATTTAATACTTACTACGTTATTAAATTTCTATTTAGTTAATATTCATCGAGGCTCTTAATTGGTGCAATTAACGACGTAACAAATTATACTAAATAAAAGCGTTGAAAATCAAGTTCTTGCCGCCTAAAATGTAAAATTGTAATTAACTAACCGTTCGGAAAATAATCAAAAGTTGAAGCTGAGATTTAATGGGGCGAAAGTTACGCGAACCTTAATAAGAAACATGTAAATCGCGAAACAACTTCATTAATATTCTTTGGATTTCATTAAAAAGTTAATTTGATACAAACGAAAATTTGAAACCCCATCGGTGCGCTCTCTGGAACTTAAACGTATTAAAGAAATAATATTTGTACGCGATCCGAAGTTGAACGTGAAATTAATTTTGCTGAAGGATAACAATTAAAGAAAATTATCACCGATGTAAGATTTCGTAAAATTGACGTCATTTTATTTAATAAACATGTTTGTTAAGTTACAAAAATTAATCAGCTGAAAAATATTAAAAATTAGTCTCCAAATTTTGTGACTTCAGTCAATTTAAAACTTAGTTAAATTATTTCCTATTACGATTAAACCCCTAAATTTAATAACTAAATATGTAGAATTAAATATATTTTAATTTTTATAAAATTGAAAATTGATTTAAAAACATTTGTTGTTTTTGACATTTATAATTTATTTATAATTGCTAAACCTTTTTATTTCGTTTGCATATTTTTGAAATTTTTCCTTGGAATATTAATTAGCTCAATCCTCATTTGCAACAAGGTTTTCAAATACAATTTAATTACAAAAAAATTGTGATCCTAAAATTGACTTTTCAAATTATAACAATTATTATTATAGAATTATTAAAAAATGTTGTAAAATTTATTTATTGCCATAATTTATAATTTTGTTGAGATATACCTATAAACATAAACATACATTAGAAAGCAATATCAGAAATGCATTCACAGATTTTGATTCGAAACACATTTTGTAAATGCATACAAAGTCGCATAACAACAAAATTGAAAAATGGCGTACTAAAGAAGATAGTTATTTGATAACGTTAGAATCCGTATCCTCGAACTACCTACGTCGCCATTCTACACATATTTGATACTTGAGATTGAATTTTCTCTTTATATAAGATCTACGAAATGGAGTTGTTTGATATTAAAATACGAATCACCTGTTTCGAGAATGCGAGTAATATTTTCTACAAGTGATTTCACTAAGTTGGCATTATCATGTGTATGAAAAGTTAAAGATGTTTCCTGTTAAATTACTCAAGTATACGCGATAACGCATAGCATAAGAATCCTTTCCTCAGCTCAGATTTCTACATATTGCTGTGATATTTGTTAATGTAAATTATTTAATTAATATTTTTTTTTAATTAATAATTTTACCACTGCATATCATTTAATTATTTTTAATTGGAATAAGATTTGTACATGTGAGGATGACGAATGAAACAAACATATTTGTAAAATAAATCAATATATTAAACAACCAAATTATTTACAAATTATTAAAACTCTTAATTACATATTTACAATGAAATTCAGAAATGATTATAAATTATAAGTGTCATATATTGTAAAAATAAATGTTGGTATTACCACAGGTATTAATTCAACTTCACATCAATCAATTGACATTTCATATGCATCATATGCATTTTATGTGAAATGTCAATCGATATTATCGATGCAACAAATTATCTTGATTGCAATCAAAATCTACTTCAAAGTAAGTATTGTTGTGTATGTAATTGATAAACATTGACCATACATCAATTGATTCAGGATTTACTTTTTGATAAATAAAATTATGTCAACACCAAAAATCTAACCTCAAATTGACGCAATGTAAATGCAACGTTTGGAAGTAAACACGACTACAAATCGTAAGTAAGCCTTTTATATTTAATTATAATCACATGAAACAATCCTTCATGTATTATAATCCTCAATTTCGTTTACAAAAAAAAATTAATTTATTTAAAAATATTTAAACAATTATTTAAAAATTATGTATATATTTTAAAACCAATTGTATTTTGAATTGATTGTTACAATTATAAATCAACTCACCCAATCGGTGTTGAATATCCTCATTCAATTACACTTGATCGGAGCACAAACACAATCGAAAATCACTTCCGAATTAAACACCAACTGGCACAGAGGCTTCCCAGTTTATTTCCTTTCGGAAGTTCAGTTTTGAGTTTAAACGCTGTGTTCGTTCTTTTATAAGTAAAATCCTTAATAAAAATTATTTCTACAAAACCAAGTTGTTCACAGCTCCATCGTTAAGTAAAATAAAAATTACAGTTTGGTGTCTAATTGTAGCTTACTCATACAATTTAAATTATGCAACTAAATTCTCTTCATGAAATTTTCGATTACAGACCAATAGACAACTAAATTTTAAGATTCTACACTTCATCCGCAACCAGGAATTCTACGAAGTGCATCTCTTCGACTAGTTACCATCATCCATGAATTCTTCTTTATACTTCGATTAACAGAAATAGTCATATACTAAATTTATAAATAAATAATATTTTCGCACTTATGTTTGTATCTCATTCCACGGATGAGTTAAGCCATTATATTTTTACTAATAGATAAGTTTGAGAAATGTGAGACAATTACTTTCACCCATATATTCACATTTTCAGAATAAGTACTTGTAACTAAATATGAATTTTGTAAATTCAAGTAGGTTTTCTGATTTTTTTGTCAAATGATGTTTATCGTTTAAGCAAAATTTCGCATCAATAAAAACAATTTTATTTATTAATGTTGGATTCACGATCATAATATCGTTTTCAAAATATGTTGTCCAAAAATTCCTCGCAAAAAAACAAGATTTTTGAAAACTCGTTGAAGGATGTTTAATGACTTGCTTACTTCCAAAGAAAACCAACAGAATTTATTTTTAAATTAACTTTGAATTTATTTAAATATAAATGTTGAAAATGAAACCCAGAAATTTTAAACTAATAGCTATTGAAAATTATAGTTATTTTTTCAAAAGAAAGCTCATTTTTTTAAAGAAAAGCTGTATCCAGCTGTAAAAATGTTATAAAAATATTAAAAAATTAACAAACATATTTTGATGTAAATAATTTCTGTGTTGATTTGCCAAAAGCTGATATGTCGATTTTACTAAGTTTACAGGAAGCCACTTTAAAGTTTTTATGGAATTGACAAATACATTATCACAAACAAACTTCATGCTTAGTTTCTTGGATTGACATATCAGCTTCTGGCGTAGATAAAACTGGATTACATATCACGGCGATAAAACCAGAAAATTGAAAAATATGACATATCAGCTTTTGGCAAATCAACACAGATTTGTTTTTTACCGTTTTTTATCGTGAATTTAAAAAAGTCTTTGCAGTCCCATGATCTGCAATAGAGTGTATATTACTTGAGCTTGATTTCAATTTCAAATCAAAATTTGCGCTTTTAATCATTAATTAACAACGCCATAAAAGCAAGCATCTAAGAAGCTAAAAGGTTTTGAGATTCGCGAATGATCAAAATATAAACGTCATAATAAATAATACCAATTAGTTCACTCGTTGACGACGAAAGCGTTATTTAAGGCTATTTTATATAATAATAAACCTTGTTGTCAACTTTGTTTGTGTCACCTGCCCTTTGATCTGGTGTCATGAAGCGCATCGTTGTCAACTGCTCGCCTAGAACTAATACCAATTTATCCAGGCTCGTTACTTCGTCGTTATGCGTCTGTTTCAATTGTTCTAGCAGAAAATATTTCCTTCCATTGATCTATATTATTTGTTACCTTTCTTTTTCATGATTTGCGTAACGAACAACACGAAATGAAACAATCGATAATTAAAGTCTTCTATTATGAAGGCTTAACCAGCTGATTTAAATTACGATATTTACTTTCGAAGCGTAAAAGAAATAATTATTTGTGATACGTCTCGGATAAGAAAACATTTATTCAGCAGCGTCGAGTTGTAGTTCTGTTTTTTCAGCGCTGAACACAATCTAAGTTCTTAAGTACGAAAAGATAAAAATCGAGACGCGGTTGAAATTTACCGAGTGCGGATTTTATTCTGCAAGTTACGATATTTAAATATGAGAAATGGCTGAGATATCGGGATAGAAGGGACGAGCCCCGTAATATAAATAGCAGGCAAAGCAGTTTAGTTAGTTTAGCAAATGGAGCGAATGTTTTCACAGTCTTCCTTCGTTCGCCAGACGAGAATCGACCAGTTCGTTTACGATACGTTCGAATAAAAAAGATTTTAGTGTCGGAACATCCTGATTTTATATCGTTGATTGCATTTTTAATATTTAATTTGCGAAATAAATATATTATTTTTTTACTTTATTAATTTAAGAACTCGTCTGTTTATTTATAAATAAATAAATATTAGTTTGAATAATAAAAAAAAAATGCTAGAAAATACTGGGTCCGTGTCTATTAAATAATATGAAACATGATGAAAGGGAGAAATCGTAATTATTCAATTTAAATTCATTTTGATAATTTAAATAAATTAATAATTAGTGTAGTCGTTGGATTATATGAAATATAAAAAATAATATATATCAATAAATAAATTTAATAAAAAATTCAAGCTTGCATATTAATTCAACACTTGAGGGGTCTAGTTACAAAACTCACATTCTCCCACATAACCAAATGTTGGAAAATTAAGTAAAACTTCTGTGCGATTATTATTAAATGTTATCATTATAATTGTATATACAAAAAATTGAGGATAAAAAACAAATTTGATTAGTGCCTATACATATAAATTTAAAACATGTAAAAAGCAG
>JAFFZR010000351.1:0-10054 GCA_018397195.1 Lethrus apterus
GAAAAGCTTTGATTTGTTTGGACAACATTTTTGACAAACGTCAATTTGACATTAAGAAATAAATAGTGGTTTAAGTAAAGACATGCCGATTTTTGTTCATGGCTTACTTTGACTAATTTTTTTTTCGATCTCGCTGATGTGTTACATATCGAATTTCTAATGCTTTTACTATTATCATTAAAGATCTCTCTAGCGTTGCATAAAATTTCATGATCTTGCAGTATTTCGTTACTGAACTATTAGCGTTTTGCCGAAGACCGTCAGCTGTCAAAATTTCCGAATAAATGCAAATATCTTAGAAACGAATAGACATAGACAAATATTATCTTATACAAACTTATATTAAAATTACTCAGAGAATTCAAAAATGTAATAACGTATAGGGTGTTCCATTTAAAATTTTAAAGTTGTATGTGGTTGCGCACAAACGAAACTCATAAATGAAAAGAATTTTAGATGGTAGAGACCATAAATTCAAAAAAACTTTGGTAATATTTTTTGTATTATGCATAACAATGGACATATCGTAGAATATCGCACTAATGTGACACCCTGTATATATGGGCATAAAAAATTAATAAATAAACAGGTTAGACGAAAAATATAAAATGTTGACCTATTTTCTTATCTTGCTCACCATTAAAATCTGGTAAAGGTAAGTAATAGAGAATTGGTTAAATTGAAGAAAACTGACAACCAAGGCTAACTTATGAAAAGAAATTTTTTAAAATTGAAAACTTCGAATTATAAACAATGAAAATTTAACCTTCTTAGTTTTTCTTTATAATAATACTCTTTATTTCCTGAAGGTACACTATATACATAGAAAAGGTCACTTAATTACATAATTAACTTAAAAACTACACAGATTAAATACAGTCCGTTCTACAAAACGAGCCCGAGACTATAGCGGCTTCAATTCAATCACCAACAAACCATATATATTATTAAATGGGACAGTCTTAGCTACAACTTGGCGAAAAAAATTCTTTATTAAACACCTTCATTTATTTGTTATGACGTCATCGCCATTTTTTTTAAATGGCAACCTATATTTTTTATGTTTTTTTCGTTATGATTTTCAATTCTGTTTTCAACGGTATGCAAATTTAAATAGGTTGCATAAGAAAAAAATCAAGAAAAACGGCTTTACAATTTTAATAGAAAATATGAATGAAATGAACAAATTAATTCAACTAATCCATGATACGGCAAAATTTTACTAAGAAAAGTCATTCATAATAATAAATTGAGGCCCTATACAAAATTTCAAAAAGATCTACCTACTTTGATCAAACCGTGATTAACAAAATAAGACGACAAGCTCCAATGCAAACAGTAGTAGAATGATCTTAGTTGTAAAACTTTATTATAAAACTTCATAAAATTTAAATGAAGTATCTTATTTTAATGCTGCCACGTTTGCTTACTTTCTTTTCTTTAAATAGTCTTCTGTATACATCAATATGAACTATAAAGGAAAAAGTTTCTTGGAAGTACGGTGTAGATGTATAGTGTTATTGTTAAATGAAGAGTATAGATGCTTTTAGTTATATTTTCTGTCAACGTTAGTGTCAATAAAATTATATAAAATAAATTTTTGATAGCAATAATAAAAGCAATAAGATTTTATATTACCTTTTTAAGGCTGTTTTGAATAATTCTATAAAGCTCGCAATTTTACATTAAAAGCTTCAATTTATCATGATTATTTGATCAAAGTAGGTAGATCTTTCTGAAATTTTGTATAGGGCCACAATTTCTTATTATGAACGACTTTTCTTAGTAAAAGTTTGCGGGTATCATGGATTAGTTGGATTAATTTGTTCATTTCATTCATATTTCTATTAAAATTGTAAGGCCGTTTTTCTTGATTTTTTCTTATGCAACCTATTTAAATTTATATACCGTTGAACAGAATTAAAAATCATAACGAAATAAAACATAAAAAATATAGGTTGCCATTAAAAAAAAAAAAAAAATGGCGATGACGTCATAACAAATAAATGAAGGTGCTTAATAAAGAATTTTTTTCGCCAAGTTGTAGCTAAGACTGTCCCATTTAATAATATATATGGTTTGTTGGTGATTGAATCATAATTGAAGCCGCTATAGTCTCGGGCCCGTTTTGTAGAACGGACTGTATATGTTAAGTACTTAAATTCTTTAAAATCCAACCAAGACTTTGAGGGACTCCAACAATTACGCGAACAAATCTTTTCGGAGCCACAAATATTACCTTATAAACTACGTACGACAGCTGCAAGGCCACCTGTCCATGATAAATTCGTCAATTGATTCCGATGTAAAACATCTCTAAATTTCTTAACAAGTAACAAACCAAATTAAATATTAATTAAGTCAAAACAGTGAGTTTTCCAATTTAGACGTTCATCGATTATCGTACCACAAAATTTTATTGGACTTATCAAGTATAGAAATATTTGTTGTTGCTGCGTTTTTATCTGTTGTGAAATCTCATAAATTTAGTCTTTTTTCCTATGCGAGTGTGTTCCACAATCCTTAATTCCCGTCTGAGATTAAAACAGTTGCGTCATCAGTTGCATCATTGCATCTAAAATTGATCCAGTGGAATTCTTAAATTTCTACTCTAAGAATTTTCTTTGATGTACCGTCAATAGTATAAATAAGGCTTACATACCGTTGTCCGTCTTTTAAAACGGGTTGAGTCCACTCATACGCAAAACTCCTGATGCGCTAAGAATGTAGTTTAGACTTTAAAATGTTATCATCAATGCAGTTAAATACCTTGATGAAATCACAAAAGATGCAACACATTCAATTACCTTTCCGTAATATGATAATAATGTATTCGTTGATTTATTACTTCTACGTGCTGATTTACCTGTTATTATAAAGATCTAAAAATTTTAGAAAACGCACTAATAATAATATTCGAAGAGCTTGGAGAACGCAGATAATAAGCCTATAATTATCCAAATTCTTTTGTCAAGCTTTTTTTGATCGGGAATCATTTTCAACATTTAGGTTGGTATGGAATTATCATGTAACAAATGATAAATATACTAAATAATTTAAAGGTTCAATAATGTAGATGAGAATTTTTATAAGAAATATTGGGTCTCAAGATTATTTTTTTATTTGCCTTGCAGAAGTAAGTACCCCTCATCAAATGGGCTATACTGGACACAATCTTCATAAGATTTGTAATATTTTTTAAGAGGTGAAACTCCATGAGAAACCATGACAGTGCAACACCAGTTCTTTGGTCAGAATTAATTTCCAAATTTGTACCATTCCTTCATTTATTAATTGCTGACTCAAAGAGAAAATAATTGTTCTACTTTATTAGGCCAATTTTTTATTCATGTAAACTAAATAAATGGCTTATTAAGTAGTCAAATCATAGGCGGCTGTGTTAGCAGTAAAACCAATTGTTCTTTTCTGCATCGTTGTTATAAAACTTACGGCGCAAATCGGTGAGTTGTCATTATTATTCTCATTTTTTTTTGGAAAATGAATACGTTTATCAATGCAGAAAGCTTTTATTATTATATTATTAACTCGATAAATTTCCACCGCCATTAATTCAATTAATGATGGGAAATAATAATGGAGCAGTATTGACTTTAATTTACAAGAGAATTTGAATCTCTAACCGGAATTTCCAGAGTAATCATCAATTTAAAAAATATTAAATACTATCCGTGGCTGTAGACCAGGGGAGCCAAACCTTTTGGGGTGAAAATTGTTCTTATACGTTATTTGAATTTTGTATTTTCTTTTGTACTCCTTTTTACTCCTTATTGAAATTCAAAAGGTCAGTTTTTCAGTTTTTCAGTAAAAATTTATAATTTATGGTTGGGTTCGCTCCGCAATTGAAATTCAAAAGGTAAAAAAGAGTGTATTTTTTACCTCTTCAATTTCAATTGCGGCGGGAACCCAACCATAAATTATAAATTTTTAAAAACTGAAAAACTGACCTTTTGAATTTCAATAATTTGATAATTTGAATTACGGAGCGAACCTAACCCATGCCAGCCTAACCATAAATTATAAATTTTAAAATTCAACCCTTTTAAAAACTGACCTTTTGATTTCAATAATTTCAATTATGGGCCAAACTAACCCATGAAAATCCAACTATAAATTTTAAAAACTGACTTTTTGAATTTCAATTTAAGGAGCGAACCCAACCCATACAAAAACCTTTTTCCATCCATCCGTACTCCTTTGTCGTAAAAATAATTGGTTACCTTATTTACTGGTAATTATTAACTTTTTCTAGTGCTGAAACTTTTGTAAAATTTCACTTGTCACCCCGCTTCCCCTCCCGTATATTTTCCTATGAAGAGGAGCACATTATTGTTAGTCTTAGGACGGCCCTGACCTGACCAGAATAGAACAAAAAAATGGTAAACCTGATAACGCTGATGAAATCAAAACATATCGAAACCTATCGAAAAAAAAAAACAAAAATAAGAATATACAAGACAGTTTATTAGGCCTACTGTAAGATATGCCAGTGAGACGAGGGTCTTTAAAAAAGCTGACGAAGAAAAAGTCCAGAGATGGGAAAGGAATACTAAGAGCGATTTATGGCGGGATACAAGAGTGAAAGGGCTGGATCAGATCGACTAATAGAGAATTGGAAGAATTATACAAAGAGACAAAAATAATTACTCAAAGATGGCTATAGCCAGAGAAATAAATGTCCAAAATGGCCATGATAAGACAAAAAAAAAATTCAGTGGAGGCGTTCTGCTATTAGTTGTCAAGAGAAGATTGGTCTCTGTAAGGCTTTCAAGGTCTGAATTCATTGAATACATTGAAACAACGTTTCCTATATATAAAGTAGCTTTGGAATGAAAAGGACATTTTTGGAAATAAAAAAAGAAGCCTTTATTGGCATTAATAATACATACAAACTGTCTACATATTCATATACATGTCCCCCCTCCTTCCTCCATTTTTGGAAATAAAAAGTCAAGTATCATTAATTAATAAATAAAATGCTATCCTCAAGTAAAAAAGCTTTTTGTAATAATTTTTAGTTTATTTATAGAATACCAGTCATATGTTTATTTAACATGTCTGTGTGACGTTGTTCTGCGATCTCCATATAAAGTTTTAGTTCATCAACATTAGTTATAAAAGTTGAGCATGCATAAAAGTCATCTATAAAAGAAGAAAAAGCAGAGGCCCCAGGTTAAATCCTTGCGGGATGCCCAACTGTAAATTCGTACGATTTGAATCCATTAAACAAACATAATTTCTTTTCTTAGATATGATGCCATAACGTTCAACAGACTGGAATTAAAACCAAAAGCTTTCCTAGCAAAATATAATAATCGTATCGTCATATGTATAGATGACATTTTTTTTTTCTTTTTAAAACCACAATATAATTAACACAGGCTCACACACAATGAATAAAACTTGCAAGCAAATATTTTGTATTGATTCCAGTTGGCACTTGGCGAAACATTCTAAATAAACAAATAAAACGAATTCGTGAAATGTTCCCAAAATGTGTTTATCTGATGTAAACAAAATCGAGCAAGATTGGTAACAGATGGATAGTTCAACTCGCACCCTTTTAGAACTCCTAGATGTAACGTGTAACACAGCAACGCAAATTAAAGTATTACATTTGAGAAAAAAATACAATTTCCTGCATTAAAAATGGGATTCTTCGATTCTAATTTAAAGAATCTACCAAAATAATGAATGTTAATTGAGAAGATGTTGCGTCCGTAGTGTAGTAAACGCGTTTATTAATAGCGTTTGTATCTATTTGGTTCACAAGTGCAGCCAGCGTTCCAGGCTGGTGACGAGATAGAGCGTTCAGCATCTGTCGCAACGTATTGTTTTTTTTTTGCTTACCTATTTGTTATGCATAGATATGATGTGACTTTTGCACATTTACATAAGTGATAAAGCGCTTATCGCAGATTGTTCGAACGATGATGAAAATTAATATACTTTTCCGACGACGTCGAATAAATAAATGCCCGAATAAATAAATCATGATATAAATTATTCAAATACGAATGAATAAATGTTTTTTTTTTTTAATTAAATGTGGAACTATTGTTTTTTAAAATTGAAGATCTTTTCTAAGGAAAAGTTAAAACTTACACAGGGGCAATTTGTTTATGGATAACAAAAAAGATGGGTTCTAGATGGGACCCCTGTGGGCCACCAGTTCCCAAGCAACACAGATTAATTGGTATGAGACGTATCTTGGCCATCATCATCGAAATCTTCATAATGATCTGATGACTCTGATGAGTGATGACACTGATGACACTTGATAATAAGATTGGAAACTGGGAATATTATTCAACTTTTTGCCAGTAGCACTCATCGCTAAAGAACATCATAAAATCCTACTTGTATTCTAGAGAAAATAGAAACATTTAAAATAAAATTAAGGCTCCCTATTTTTATCGGAATCTAATTCTAAAAGAAAGAAAAACTAAAAAAAAAAAAACAGGTTGAATATGCAAATAATACCTTATTTTTTGCATGGCCATTCAAAGTTGAAGATCTATTATTTAAGCTTGCGTGTTCGTTTACGGATGTTTCTCGTTTTTCTTTTAAAATGATTGAGCTTTCGTAATTTTTAGTTAATTTTCAGGTTAATTTGCGACAGGCTTTCTCATAATTTTCTGAAAGATTCAAAATTATTATAGTATGTTTTCTTTACTTTACAAATTAAAAAACAAACCTACAACATAGAAAATTCGCAAAATTATTATTTCCCCCAAGAGGATCTTTATGGTATTTTTGTTTTTACAATTTCTTTAAAATTTAATTTCCTATGACCAATAATATTACGTGTTTATTCCTCTACCAGCATGTATGTTGGATAGTATTGCATGGATGTATGTTAACAGGTTAAAATTTTTATTCTAAGCTTTAAAAATTTGTCATAAGGTTGGAATGATAAAGTTTAGTTTATTAAATTATTATCCGAAAGTCCTAAACCATTTAGATGCAATTGTGTTAGGTTGGTTTGAATTGAATTAACTTATCTTTGAAAAGTACTCCAAATTTTTTTCGAACATTTCAAAATATGTAATGCAAGAAAATATTAAAATTCGCAAAATTATTATCCAAATTCAAATCCAATCCAAATCCAATCCAAATCCAATCCAAATCCAATCCAAATCCAATCCAAATCCAATCCAAATCCAATCCAAATCCAATCCAAATCCAATCCAAATCCAATCCAAATCCAAATTTAAAATTAAAAAAAGTCATTTTCATGAACTACCGGAAGTAGTATTTATCAATAAGAGGCGTGTAAATCCGCCACGTAGAGAAAAGTTGTAAAGCTTTGCGGTGTTATCGCCTCGTCAGGCATCATTCTCGAAAAATGAATAACGCACCATTCAAGATAAATGAGAATCCATTATGTTTATTTATTCATCAGGGAATTTATTCTTTGATTAGAGTCGCAAATGAAATGTGAAATCAAATGATAAATTTGAGGATGTGGTCGGTTATGCATGTTAAAAACGATACTGATAGTTTCAAACATCGCACACAACCGCCGCTTTATGACATAAAAGGAGCAGTGTTCCTGCAGGAAATCGCGCCTTTCCGGGAAATAATTATTAATAGAAAAGCGATTTAATTAGTTTTTAACTAACTGTTGATACGTTGTCGGTGCTCGCATGGTTCTTCTTATTGGGGATCCGTAAGGTTCTCAAACTTATTTTTTCGCGAAATGCATAGGGTTTTTTTTAATCAGTTGTGTTGTAAATATTTATCCTAATTATATATTTTTTTATCAGCCAATATTCTAAATTTAGAAAATATGTATATTTAAAATTTTAAATTTATCTGGGACTGTTTAAAATTGTTTAAACATATTTTTTGTTCATATTTTTTTTTTTTTTATTATTTAAACTATTTTAGATTTTTTATTTGTGGTAATTCTGTAGTCGGGATTTTATATTTTGTTGTGTTAAATATTTGTTGTAAATCTCATAGTGAAATTGCAATTCAGTAACAAACTCGGCAAGCATTACGTAATTGCAAGCTTCAACAACCAATAATTTAACACCAGTGGTACAGTTTTGAAAGCAAATTGTTTATTTGCAAAGGACCAAGTATGTTTTATGAACTGGAACGAATTTCTGGAACAAATGGAGCATAGTAAAAATTATTTGAAAATTGTTATTACGGTGTTTTTCAACGATCTACGATCCAGTAAATTACTCTGCACGTTTTTACATTTTGATACATCGGATGTTGTTACCCAACAGATTTAAATCGTGCCTCTATTCGTTCATTATTTTTTTTTTCTCTCATATAATAGGTATATGAGAGAAAAAAAATAGAATTTAACATTTTACTTTTCTGTATCTATTTCCTTGCTTCCTTGAAAAAATCAGTTACAAATTATTTATATAAAATCACAGAATATTCAATAAAATATTTCCGCTGTTAAAAACTTTATTTTCGTATAAAAATGATCAAACATTTATCATTGTTGTTTGTTTACATTTAAGTGTGCAAATATGCAAACGTTCACCAGACACATTTATTTAGTTTGAATTAGACGAAAAAACCTGAGGACATTGAATCGATTCAGTTTCAATATTTATAACGTTTGTAAAGTACATGAAGAGAGAGTTTATGGGAAGAATCTTATCTATCGTTTATGTACTAACAATCGAATACGCAAACATCTTGACGATATGTATAGAATGACTACGTTTGTAAATTAAGAAATTGAATTTAATGCGAGAAAATTTTTATTATTATTAAGAATTGTTAACAAATTGCATTTGAAATTTGTCAATGAATTTTTTGAAATTATTTAATCATTTTCAATCTTCAAATTATAACTTTTAATTTATTGAATTATCTTGATATTTGACACTTGACTGCGTTTGTAAATTAAGAAATTGAATTTAATGCGAGAAACAAATTTTTATTATTAAAAATTGTTAACAAATTGCATTTGAATTCGTCAATGAATTTTTTGAAATTATTTAATCATTTTTAATCTTCAAATTATAACTTTTAATTTATTGAATTTTCTTGATATTTGACACTTTACTACGTTTGTAAATTAAGAAATTGAATTTAATGCTAGAAATTTTTTATTATTATTAAGAATTGTTAACAAATTGCATCTGAAATTTTCAATGAATTTTTTGAAATTATTTAATCATTTTTAATCTTCAAATTATAACTTTTAGTTTATTGAATTATCTTGATATTTAACACTTGACTACGTTTGTAAATTAAGAAATTGAATTTAATGCGAGAAACAAATTTTTATTATTAAAAATTGTTAACAAATTGCATTTGAATTCGTCAATAAATTTTTTGAAATTATTTAATCATTTTTAATCTTCAAATTATAACTTTTAATTTATTGAATTTTCTTGATATTTGACACTTGACTACGTTTGTAAATTAAGAAATTGAATTTAATGCGAGAAATTTTTTATTATTATTAAGAATTGTTAACAAATTGCATCTGAAATTTGTCAATGAATTTTTTGAAATTATTTAATCATTTTTAATCTTCAAATTATAACTTTTAATTTATTGAATTTTCTTGATATTTGACACTTGACTACGTTTGTAAATTAAGAAATTGAATTTAATGCGAGAAACAAATTTTTGTTATTAAAAATTGTTAACAAATTGCATTTGAATTCGTCAATGAATTTTTTGAAATTATTTAATCATTTTCAATCTTCAAATTATAACTTTTAATTTATTGAATTATCTTGATACTTGTTTTTTTTTTTTTATAATTTGAGCAATTTAGTTGTTTTATTATTCCGGCAAGAATCTTAGACGATTAAAAAATTTTAAAATTATTGAACACGGATGAAAATTATTAGTTTATTTATTTTTTATAATGTATCAAAATCAGAAAAACAATTGAACATCGAATAATTCAGGTAAACCAAATAAATTTAACATGAATGGAACCCCCAGTATTATTACATATTTTGAAGCTACATAAATTTATCTTTACAACGATATATTACATGTTATATTATTTCCTTAATTATCAGCAGATAACTGAGCGATT
>JAFFZR010000352.1:0-14489 GCA_018397195.1 Lethrus apterus
AAAAAAAATGGGATTGCCGTTTACAAAATATATTCAACAAACTTTGTTGTTAAGAGAAATACTAAAAAGATGAATAGGATAACGAAACGAAAAATCAAATATAGTGTCCATAAAAGGGTGGGGTGTAAAAAAATAGAAAGTATAATTTTCAGTGATGTTCATTTCATGAATGATGAAGACGAAAAGGATATCGAAGATTTTATTGTAACGTTAAATCTCTCCCGCTTTCAGGGCTTCGCCTTCGGTGCCACTTTTGAAGCTCATTACGTAAATAACTATTACATCACAAAAACGTCTCATTTATGTTGTTCCACCTTTTTTTGCATCCATGGTTTCAACTTCACGCCATTGGGAGATCGTTCACCATTATATAGAAGAGCAGGAAAGCATATTCCCTTGAAATATAAACGGTGCACGTTTATTCCCCATTCTTCTGTAGTATGATTCTATTCATATTTTTTAATATCCTATTCCTAAGCTTTAGAAGACATGATAGGGAAATAAAAGAAAACAAATAAACTCTGTCTAATGTATGCGTCTCCAAATTATCCGTTAAATAAATCATAACACAAAAATAGAACAATCTGCTTATAATTATCGTGCATAACCTATTTAATTCCTTTATTATTGTAGGTCTTTATTCAATAAAAATCCTACGATAATGTAATTTTATTTATGAACAGTAAAGCAACATAACGCAAACAAATTGTTAAATATGTTCGGTTTATTATTGCTGTGTCGGTACGACGCTCGCTTGTTTTAAATCTTTCCACACGATCCTTAATTACAATTCATTGACATTGTTATAACAAACCGGGGGCATCCTGTTTGTAAAATTTGCGGTTCAATTTCAAACTTGTCGAAGGATGTATCGCATCAACTGTAATCGAGCTTATAAAACATTTTCAGTAGGAATAATATGATCATAAAATATTCTGTGCAAATATACAGAAAAACACGATAAAATCAAATATAGTAAGCTTTGTATAGTTAACGTTGTAATGTAAATATAGGGTATAAAAATGCTAAAATAAACACACCTGTGAAATTATGTTTGCATTTCGCTGTTGCCACTAGGTTATTTTACCTGCGATGTGCGACTGATAACGAATCATTTATTTATCATTGATAAACATTATTCATATTTTTACAAGACTTTAGTTTGAAATATTCAAAAATGTGAAAAATTACAGCGTTCTAACATTTATCGTGTGTGTGACATCTAGCGGCCGTTTAAAGATAAATTTAAAACAATCACATTCATATTCCTAGTTCAATTCGAAAATTTGCTGTTATTTTTGAAGTCGTCGTTTCAGTTTGCCTCAAATTTCTTTCAGCTTCTTTGAATAAAAAATTACAGCTTTCTAGCATTTACCGTGTGTGACATCTAGTGGCCGATTAAAGATAAATTTAAAGCAACCCATCACATTCACGTTCCTAGTTCAATTCGAAAATTTCTTGTTATTTTTGAAATCATCGTTTCAGTCTGCCGCAAATTTTTTCCCGCTTCTTTGAATAAAAAAAAGCATCCAGACAAATAAAAGTATCCAAAAAACGAAGAACAGAAATATTATATGTAAACGACCCCAAGAAGAGAATTTATTTTTACTTCAATCATGGATTGGAATATACTTCGAGTTACTCTGACAATCTTTTATTGGTAATGACGTAATGGCTAATCACTGGAATGAGAACATTAATATTGCCTAATTTTCCCTTCAACAAAATGATATAATTGTTGAATGAATTTTTATAATGCAGTCAGCAATCCCATCTATTTGTAAATACTGGATATTACACCTTATATATGTTGTGTATTTAAAAATTTCTAACATTTAAAAATAAAGATAAACTTCAAGAATTTTATTTTTAAGCAGAAATATTTGAAGTAATTTATTTATATATTAATAAATATTTTTATCTAATACATACATACATTTTTAAAAAATATAATGACATTTTCGACACTAAATAAAAAAAGCTAAATCACCATTAAATTAAAGCATAAAAACATTTTAATCTTAAATACAAATAATCTAAGCCTCAACATGATATAGTTTCTAATAGTTTATGTAGCTGTTTAAAATCCAATTCCAGATCAACAATTCCTAGTTTTTCATTCGGTGGTATGTAACCCTTTGGAATTTTTACACAGCCAATATTAACTGGTTTTGTTTCTTTTAAAGCCTGAAACGAAATAGTTAAGATTTTGACATAATTTTCCGGATTTATTTACCTTTGACATTTCAACTGTAGGGAATACTGTAAAATCGGTTTCTATGTGCCCACCGAATTTGCGTTTGATAGTTTCTGCTGCTACTTTACTTTGGAATTCTTCAGCTCTGAACTTTAAGTTCAGTATTTTAGCACGTTCTTCCACAAAATGTTTTTGCCAAGCAGCATAACCATTACCAGGTTTCGCTTTGTAAACTGGAGGAAATTCAGGCTTAGCTAAAGCCAATAAAATTTCCTAAAAGATTTAATAGTTAATTAATTAACTAAGGTAATGCTAATAAAAGTATAAATTACCTTTTTAATTTCAGCACCTTCTTTACGAAGAGCATCGAGAACATTATCATGTTTGGTTTTAAACGATGGTAAAGGTACCAAAGCATCTAATTTTTGCTTCATCTTTTCACTTTGTAATTTCATTCTTTCATTGCGTTCTTGATTGAAGAGTTTACGTAAGATTTCGATTTCTTGCAGCAATAAAGGAGAATCTTTAACCACAGCTGGTAAACTTGGTCCAACTGATGGTAACGAATTAAGTTGAGTAGCTTCAATAAAACAAAAGAAATTTAATTAATCCAGTTCGTAAAACTATCAAAATATTAATAAACGGAAAGGTTAATTTGAAGAAGAAACCACAACCATTACCTGCCAAACTACTAGAAATACCTTCTGGTAAAGCTTTTTTGTACAATTTAAGTGTTTCTTTCATTTTCACTTTTTCAACTTCTAGAGAATCAATGTCCGTTTGCAAGTGATCCAAAGTATCTTCAAACTCCTTTTCTTTCTTTTTAAGGTTGTTTTGGGCTTCTTCCAATTTACGCTGCAATTTTTCAATCATTAGTTCGTAATCTTTATTGACATTGCCCAATTTTTTTTCAGCAAGCTCTTTACGTATGGTCATTTCTGATAACTGTTCTTGTTTTTCTTTTATTCCTTTACGGAGCTCCTTAATATCGGATTCTTTGTTTTCCAGTTTGCTTGTCAACGTTTTTGTTTGTTCTAATTCTTTTCTGACAATTTGCGCACGTGTCAGTATTGGTGTTGTAGGCTGAAAAATTCATTTTTTGCATTTATGATAAAGCTACACAAAATTAAATATTCAATTACCTTTTCTTCCAATTTTAAAGCTGTATTTATTTCATATTCATTATCTTGCAAAAATTGTGCCAATTGTGTCACCTGTGTCAAAATAAATAATAGCGAATTTTTTACACTTTGAACAGGGCCTAAATCATCTTGTTCATAAACCTTATCACTTGCATTTATTGCCAAATCTTTCATTTGTTCTGGTGATAATCCTTTTTCAGTGTCTACAAATTAAATATAAAGCATTTCCAAATATATTTTAATTTATATAATTTTTATAAGGATAATCTATTTCAGGTGGTCTTGAGTATTAGAGAAAAATGATGTCTTTTAAGTGATGAAGTGATGACACCTATATTGGTAGTTGGTAGTTTTAAAGATTATTTTAATTGTGGAAAACCATTTCAGTTATTGTTGGTTTTAAATTTCCAATATACATATAAGTGCCATCATCTACAATAAATTAAAAAAATCTTTACTTCATGTTATGGATTCACATTAAATTTAAAATTTATGGTACCTCCACTAGTAGTTACTGCCTGAACAGCATTCTTAACAATGTCCTGAAGCATCCTTAAAATTTTCCCAGCATGATTATAGCACTGATATAAATTGTCTGCAACTTCTTTATTCAAGCCCAAATTGAAAACATTTGTGTCAGGTGGTATCCTCCTCTTAATAAGTTTCAACTGTTGCTGCAATTGTTCAACAGTTGTTATAACATGTTGAGACAACAGCCCTATATCTCCAATGTTTGCAGATTCTATCAAATTCCTGATGACTAGAGCATCATTATTCATACCATCACAGGCACTTAATAAGGTTTTAGTATTATCACTCAGCAGCAAAGTGTGATTTTGTTTACCATCAATGACAAAAAGCACTGGATACATTGTATAGAAATAACCAATGCATTTTTCCAAAGCTTCAGTTGGCACATTTTCATCTAGTTGGTCACGTTTTACCAGTTCAACGAAGCCGTCAATTATTTTCTCTTGTCCAGCCATTTCGGGATAAGTTGCGCCCACTTTAAGTAAAGATTCTGGTTTACATGTATTCAAAGAATGTGAAAACTGATGCAAAATCGTCTAAAAGAATCATACTAATTAGTCGAAAATAAACCTAATTCATAAATAATCAACCTGTAAAGCATAGATGTAATATGAAAGGCGACATCTGAAGTCATACTGTTCAATTGCATGACCTTTAATTATAGTTGCACGATCAATTTTATCAACAGTGGGAAATTTATCTCGAATTTGACCCAATAAAATTTCAGTTTTGTGTATCAATCTTGGAATCAATAACAAAACAAGAACGGCATCATGGTCACCTAAAAAATTAAAAAACAGTTTTTTTGGCCAATCCATCACAGCAGGTCCAGAAAAAAAATTAAAGGTATGACTACTTTTCAAAATTTGTATTTTTTTGTGGATGTTGGTAATTTAAAACCAAGATTATATTAATTTTATATTAACGCATTTTAAAACGTGTCATTTTTGTTTCTCACTCATTTTATACATTTCAATATTTCAATTACTGTTTGTCGCAGACTTCTAGAAGAAAAGTTATTATTCATGGCACAGTCTAGACTAAATTTTTGTTAAATATATCATTTGGCCATTTTTAAGAATTGAAATAAAATTAAAATAACCCCTGTTTTAAACTATCAACTACCTACAAAAAAAAAGAAAATTAAATATGATCAGGCAACTTGATAGGGATTCACGATTTTACCAGCGTTGACATTTACAAACCTCCTCTATTCATAAAAGTATCTGGCATAAATGCAGTCAAATACTTGATGTGCTGTTGAAGTTGTTGAACATCAACCCTTCGTAATTCCAAATCGATGGCTTTAGTGTGTGCTTTAGTTTCAGTAAACATTTTCTTGAAATCCATGATTTCTGGAAGTGCAGAAACAGGTTTGCTGGATTCCTTTTCCAAGCGATGTTGCAATTCTAAAGATTGTTCTTGGAGTTTGTTGACCAATTCTCTGAATTTATTTATGGTGGCTTCGCGATCGGCCACAGTCTCAACAGCTGCATCTTTTTCTCTCAAGGCTTCTCTGGTTGCTGCATGGGCCATATCCAATTCCTCTCGTAAATCCATTTCTAATTCTGCATTGCTTTCAACAAGTTGATCATTCATGTCTTGTAATGCTTCCAATTCGTTTACTTCTTCTTCTAATTTAGAAACTTTCTCCTCCAACGTTAGCTTCTGTTCACCTAAGATTACGACCATTTCTTCCGCACCGAGAGCTGCATCGACCTATAAAAACAAAACATAAAAAAAGTTTACATTGATCTTACTACGCACTTGTTCTTGAAGGTCTGATATTTGTTGCTCCATGGCTTCGACACGTGAGCTTAACTTTTCTTTTGTTCTACCCAATTCGGCGATTTCAGATCTTCTTTGATCCAAATCTTTCAATAACTTTTGATATTCGTGTTTATCATGAGCCGATAAATCACGCATTTTCACCAGGGTTTCTCGCAAACGTGCATTTTTTTGTTCTAATTGTTTGAATTCGTAAGTTGACATTGATGACTCAGATGCTGGCCCTCCTTAAATATTGAAGAAATATAATAATAATACTCAGATGTTTTTGGTTAATTTAAATAATTAATAAACTTTATTAAATCTCTGAACTGGGATGTGTTATAATAAAAGAGGAAACCAAAACAATCTGTTCCACGTGAGTGCTGAATGTAAACTGTTGAAGAAATATTTTGATAGCAAAATGAAAATACGTGCAACTTACCACCCGTTCTGCTTTGCATTTCAGTTTTTAAAATCTCTAAATCCAAAGTAGCCTCCTCCAATTTTTCTTTACAAACGTCTAATTCTAATTGTAAGGTTTCCGCTTTCTCTTCAGCCATTTCCTTTTCAACAGTAGCCATCTCCACAGTATCAACAAGATCAGTAACCTCTTCCGCATGCATTTCCTTTGCTTCTATCGCATCTCTAGCATCCTGTTTGGCTTTTTGCAGTTCACGCTGCAAACTCGCCTGGGATTCCATAATCTTTGCTTTAAACTCAACAAGCTGCTCAAGTTGGATCTTTAACTTGTCATATTCTTTCAATTTTTCCTTATCCTCTTGTCGCTTAATCTTCAAAGTCTCTAACTTTTCCGAAAGATCTTTTCCTTGTTGTCTTTGATTCTCCAATTCCTGTTGCAATTGCATGTTTGTGAGTTTCTCTTCGACTGCAGAAATTGGTGTTGATGTTAGTGCTTGTCCTGGAGTAAACTGTGGTTTTAAAGTTTCGACAAAACCAGTCTGAATCAAACAAAATTGTTATATAAAATAATTTTGAAACGATCTATTATGTACCTCCACGAAGGAAGCTCGTTTTGGTATTTGACTTGGAGCTTCTGATTCTAATGGTTTTTCAACACTGGGGGAGGCCAAATGGCTTCTACTTCCAGATAATGACTGTCTACTACCCAATAATGAAGTTCTACTGTCAGCTAATGATTGTCGACTGCTAGTCAGTGAAATTCTTGAACTGTTTATAAAGAATATCGTTAAGAGTTGAATTTAATTAAGTAACATTGCAAATATTTTATGTACAAATTAGCAAACATTGGGCTGAAATATACAAATTCGACTAACTGCACTATTCATATAAATTAATAAAATACCTTAAAATAATATACATATAACAAAACACTGCCACAAATACATACCGGGTGTTCAAAAATGATTGATGAGAACTGTAGGCAACCAAATATACAGATTGGTATATGCTAACAAATAAATCCCTAGACGTTATTTTATTACTCAAGTTAAAATAAAAGCATCTCCCTCAGAAGTTAATACCATTTTTTTTTACCAACTTAAATTTCGAATCTGTATATTTGGTTGCCATCTTAATCATTTTTGAACACCCTGCATTAGCGTTTACATAAATTTTAACCAGTACCTTGATGCAGAAAGAGATGGAGGTCTTTTTTGTGGCGATGTTTTCCTGCGTACACTTATCCGTGTTGCATTAAATAATTTACTATTTAGTAAAGAATATACACAAATATACAAAAACTTACGTTGTTGGTTTTGGTTTTGTTCCTACACTAAATCAAGCATTAAAAAATCAACACGTAAATTGTTAAGTCCTATATATGAGTAAAATTTACCTGCTTTGTCGACTACGTAATTTTGAAATCGATCTTTCTTCCGATTTTTCCCTCATTTCCATACGCTTTCCTTGTTCATCTAATAAAATCACCTGTGACGGTCTAACAAACATTCCGAAATTATCTTCACACTAAAATTAAACTTACAATTACTATCGGTAAAGGTAATCATTAGTTCTAACAACTTTTAATTGTAATGCTCGTACCTGGAAATATTCTTGGTCGCGTACAGTTCCATTATTTTTGCCTTTTGGTTCGTCCAAAATCAGTCCAATCCATTTACCACTGGCGAAATGTGTGGGGCCATAAAAAGCCACAACACCTCTGACATCCTTGCCTGGTAATTCGATCCTCTGACCGATCTTGTACGTCTCGGACATGATTTATTTATTATACGAAACTCTAAATTTGTATCAATACAATAACGATGGAAAAATTCACATAATTTGTAATATTTACTTTTATGGCTGCTGAAATTTTGACGTTTACGCCAAATAGTTCGATGATTCACGAACAGATGTCGCATTTATTTTGTAAATTTTGAATTTTACGCAGATGTTATAAACGATTTTTTAAATTCGTACAATGTTTTTCGAATGGTACGAAATGTACATTTAATATATGGTACACTCGCACTATAGAATATACGAGTGAGAGGTTTTGATTAGTACATTTTTCATCTAAGTGTTCATCATTTCAACAACAGATGGCTCATTAATTCTTGGCGCCAATATTTTATATTTTAAATAAAACGAGGTTAAAAGAAATCATTCTTTTACCAGCCCTTTACAGTGCACTTCTGGAAATAGGCTCTTTCTTCTTCCATATTGGCATAATTCTACTTTGTTTCATAAGTTCTTTCGTCTCCCTTTAATAGTGTCACTAAAGTGTCTGAAAATGAGAAAAGTTAACAAAATGACAAAAGAGACCAATAGGATAGATACAGCGGAGAGACCCCATTAGGAAGAAGGAATGGACAGATATTTTTAAAATCCCGCGAATCTAATTACATAAAAGCAATGTACAAATTAAATAATAAGTTATAATTTGTGATTTTGTCGTTATCATATAGAAAAAAAAAAATAATTTGCAAAATGTTTTATGAATGTAGGCATTTATTTAAGAACAAAATACATCTTATGTAATCACTACGTCAGCGTCTGACGATTTTTTCTGGTATCTCACATTATGAAGACCTCTGTTACCTATAGGATTACCACCAATTTCATTTTGCACTTGCACGAGGGTTTTATCTTTGCTTTCTATGACGAAGAGCGCGACGAATATGGTACCAAAAAACGAAATGGACGCCAAACAACCCATCGCAAAAACTCCTTTTAAAGCATTTGTCGCAGTGAAATACACTTTTGTAACGCAGAAGGCTAATACCCATTGCAAAAATCTAACAATCAATTTGGCTCTTGTATATACTTGATTCGGTGTGTAGTCAAGCAACATTATGTCGGATATACAACTTAAACCGATGTGGTAAGCCATCACTAAGGCGTTCACAAGAACAAAAAAGGTCCAATTATTAACAACCATGGGAATATATTTCTTATCTCTAAGGTAGAAGTAAATCGACATCAAAACTAAAATAATTGTGACAAGAATACAGCTCAACAATAAAGGCTTTTTAATGCCGAATAATACTCGAAAATGCACCCACGTGCTCACCACGCTTGATATGAACATGTTGAAACCCAAAATTAATGAATCCACCATTAAAGAGATTGTATCAGATGAACTATCTATGCTGACTTCGCTCAATAGCATCATGTGCAAGTTGGAAAATTTCCTCACCAACGATATGTTGTAATACAAAAAAATGTAATAACCGGAAAAAATTTGAGTCACGTTGACGATAATCACTATAACTATCGCTTTAATAACCACTTTGGAATACAGCATGTATTTATAGGCAGCCGGATCGACCTTTCTTACATCCGAATCCTTTTTTATGTTTCTCATTTCCGTGTAGATATTCGCTCGACCTCTATACCAAGTAAGTGCGGCTTCTGCCTTTTTCAAGTTTTTGTCAAATAGAAAAACTGGACTTTCGGGGCAGTACAGCAAAAGGAAAAAATGTAATGCTACTATTATACAGTTGAGTAATGAAAAATTATCGTCTTGCATCGCCAATCCAAGCGTGTATGAAAGAACGACGCCCAAATAAACGCACGCTCTGTAGGGTATCACCATGTGCTGCAAATTGAGTCTATGCACTGAATCTATCAGCAAAGTTTCGCCACATACTCGATACGATATCGCGAAAAATCCGCAGAAAAATCGACCGATAAGTTCGATTTTTTCATTTCTTAGGAACGCCATGGTCATCCATGTCGTGAACAGCATCGGCGATTGAATTACCATTGTTTTCTTTGGTCCAAATTTAACACTGAAGTACGACCATACGATGATACCCAACGAACAACCCAGTGGTCCTAGACTAGCTACCCACGCCACCGAAACTGGAGTTTGATATTCTATGGCCTGTAAATGTATGCCTTGATCTATTGTTGTTCTAATGGCTGGACTTGACCAACCTAACACGGTCCCGAAGGAAATCGATGATACGCTTGCTAGAAAAAAATATATATATATATATATGCTAACAAATACTTTTCAGGATTAGGATGTTTTAGTTAAATTCAAATGGTTGTTACCTACTATGCCAGCGTATAATTGTGTTACGTATCTACCACTATTTTCGTTTTCCGATCTTTCTATCAGGATCTCCTCTGTCATGCTGTATGGTCCAATTTTGGGTTTTTCTTTTTTCTGTTTGCTTTCAGTTTCGCCATTCGTGTCCGCCGTTTTTCCATCGTTGACATCTTCATCAGTCATCGTGACGTTTACGCTATGATCTACTATAGTTCTAGATCACAGTATTGATTATTGACATATGGATTATGATTATACTCCATCCATATGTCATATAATCGTGGGGTTTGGTTATAATTTTAAAAAAAGTCATTTATTGATTATTTATAGCGGATTATCAAGATTGGAAATAAGAATAAGGAAAATTGTCGAAAGAAGGCGCAAAGTTCGATCTGTCAACTCAACTAACTTACCTAAACCTGTCTGTAAATAGGATTTTTTGAGGCATAGTTATATACAGTACGTCCACGGATTTGGCGCACAAAGGGGAAAAACTTTTTTATTCTTCATTTTATGTAAAAAAGTTATACTGTATGAAAGTTTTTGCTTGCCTTAAAACCATTATAAATCATATTGAAATGCAGTGAATATCTTCTGTATGCATATAAATGTTGAAAGAAATTTATGTAAGTTCATATTATTGTTGATAATTGCCTTGAAATGCTGTTGATATTTAATTAATAAGTGAGATTGATATAAGAACATTTAGGAACGTTTATAGAGAATGTTTTTTTATCACATTCGAATTTATATACATTAGAAAATATCTCATAAAATCTTATATTTGTAATAAAACATTTCTTACAGTTAATCAGTTTATTATAAAATTATTATTATTATATCCAGAACTATGTATAAACAAAAAATAAAACATAAAATGGTTTAAAAAAAATTAAGTATAAGTTTACACCAAATCCGTGGACACACTTCACTGTATAATTGTTGTGAAAAAAGGAATATAAGTTATATTTTTATAACAAAAAATTCAATTCGAAATAAATAAGCATATTTCCATCATAAATAATTTAAATAATATAACCTTTATTAACCTCATAAAAATATACAAACATTCTACATTTATAGTGGATAATAATATTAAGGGGGGTAAATAGCAAACTCCTCTGTTTTACAGTCTGAACCTTTTCCAAAAATGATGTAACAGAATGGGCATGAATCATTTAAATAAAAGCATAATGAATGAATTAATCATCTCATATAAATGGCGCTCGTAGTCTTTCTTAAATCTTATACACTTAAAACATTGTTTTGGTAGAGAATTCCAAAACTTACCAATACTGTATGAAAAACCTTTTGTATTTAGGGTAAATTGAAATCTTTATATCTTCGAAATTAACAGCGATGGATTTTTTCCATATTTTTCCCACGACATTATCTAATAACGTGCCATTGAAGTGTTTCGCGAATTTTGGGACAGCTGTATACACACATGCAAACCGAGTCATTTATTTTATTTATATTACTCATTGTATGCACCATTGTTTATAAAACCCTTCCGTTGGTCAACAACATGAATCATCGAAAATGTCATCAGTCATCACGTCATCAGACTCATCAGATAAGTGTGTGTGTGTAAAATATCCCCAAAAGAAAAAAAACCAAACTCCATGTTTCAAACAAGTTGTAGACGTCGCGCCTAGATGTCGCGTCTCATAAACAAGATCCCAACAAATAGTGGGGGTAAAATGGCGATGGTGTTTGTGTGTTGACTGTTTAGTGAAGTTTTTATGTGAAGTTTTTGGTGTATCGATCAGTTAAAATGTCCGTGTGGCTACCTGTTGCTGATGAGAGGAGTTACGGTGTAGGTGAGTCATTACGCAATCGCGTTTACTTCGTCTTGCAACATAACCAAAATTTCTCATTTTTTGTACATAAACTTATCTCCTGCGGAGCGCGACAACGAAAATTAATTACAATTACGTAAGCGCGGCGAACGTTTAATTATCTACGTAAGATTTAAAAGTACGCGTGCCCCTCCCACTTTTAAAGATTTTCCGCCGCCGAGGAAAAAGTGAATCACATTTTTCTCAATGACATCCGATTGCAAAACGAACGTAATTCACTGATTCACGTTCTTGTAATTGAAGTAGATTGATATGGTCGCGGTCGAGGTAATTAGCGTTATGTAATTTTTTTTGCAATTAAATTGCGAGTTTTCGCTTTGCGTTTCAACCGCATAAACGACATCCTCATTATGATGTTTTGTGTCCCTTCACTATAGAAGCGGTTCATGAATTTTTAGGACCTTGTGGTAATATGTTTTCAGGGGCCTCTTTATGTATTGATAGTAATATGAGGTTTTAAAATTTCCTCTCGAAGACCCCCTTTTGATTTTAGCCTTGCCTAGATCAACCTTTATCCCATCATTTGACTATCAATTTCAAGTTGACAAACTCATATTTTTAGTATTAAAAATGATAATTGAAAAAATTATGGGGAATTACATACAAATAAATATAGACAAATAAGTATAAAAATGTTGAAAATTCAACTTAAAGCAACCTTATAACGAAAATAAAAGTAAAATGCAATACTGTTTCTTTAAAATATGATCATAAATTTCATTCTTTAATGGTTGAGGATGTACAGGGTTTTTTTACATTGTGTATTTAGGGAAGTGTGCCAACAGTGGGCTCGTTATCTGTGTTAAATGTCAGATTATAAATTACCGCTTTTAGGCAAAGCGAGTTTCATTTAAATGTTTGTTTCACTTACGACGTACTTGCGTGACCCTAAAACCACTGTGCACAGCTGTTTCGGATTTTCAGTTTAAATTATCTGTAGAAACAGAAAGATGGGATGTTGAATGCCATTTTTGTTTTGAAATTTTATTTTACAATATAATGATTTTTATTTAATAGTCTAAAGCAGTGGCGCGTAAACTATGGATCGTGTAAAATCATTATTAATTTTTTTTATTGTCGTTTAGAATTCCTGTCTAAGGTTGCATGCACCACTGGTTCAAAGGCATACAGGATCATTCTGAAATAAGTCGCACTATTTTAACTGGTAATAGCGGACCATAGCCCAAACCCACATGTGCAAAAATGACGGTCCTATGTTGAAGGGATGCCAGAAAAAACATATTTTAGTTTTGAATACTTAAAACATGAAATTAACGCCGAATCATCGGCAATTAATGGTTGTTTTGCAATATTTCGTATTGGTCCCGCCAAAGGAAGTTGATTTTTTATGCGACGCGTATTGAAATGGACTCAGGACCGTACTTAGAACCGAATACCCATACAAAAATTATTTTTTTCGAAACTTTAAAAAGGTAAATAGGACCGCCGTTTTTGCGGATTTTTGTTTGGGTTAAGGTCAGCTATCACCTGTTAAAATAGTGGGACCTATTCCAGAATGACCTTGTGTATATAATGGAAACAACTGTACTCAATCCTAATAAATATTGGGTGAAAGGGGCGAATCTAGTAATTTTATTGTTCTCGGATGGGTTGCCTTTGAACAAGGATTTTTTTTGCGACCCAACCCAACTAAAAGTAATCGAAAGGCACAGAAAATCGTTCTAAATGCGTTGGATCATTTATTTTTTAAATTAATAAAAAAATTTTGTACTGAAATAACTAACTCCACTGTAACACTAAAAAAATTATCAGAAATACGTAAATCGTAAGCTTCCGCGGCGGTTGTCAATTGAATTCTTGGTTTTCGGGATGGAACCACGTTCGTTGGCTGTTTTCATTAGCAGCATTCCAACTGCAACAGCTCAGAAGATGTCCCTTGCGACAGTCGGCAAATGAGAGCCAACAACGAACTCGGTTCCATCCGGGACGCAAAGAATCTACATTTTCAGAAATACTTTCTGCAAAATTTTAAAAAGTGACCTACGAATAAAAGCTATTTTTTATAAAAATTCAAATTCCAAAATGTGGAAAAATCCATAAGAAAAATCAAAAAAGTTCAGGAAAGCCACAAACCATAATTTTTCTTTTCTGCTATTACATGAAACACTTTTTAGAGAGAAGATTAAAAAAGGACTGGGTTGGAGAATGCAAAGAGGCTTAACAACCAATTAATAAAGTCACAAAAAAGACAAGCTAAAATTAAATTAATATTAAATTTGGAACAGAAAGCCAGTCTAAATCTTGACTAAACAGATAAACAAGAATTTCAGAAAGATCGAAAATCCTGAAGCTTTGAATACAAGAAATATACAGGTGTCCCCGGGAAAACGAAACACCCTCAATATCTAAGAAACTAATTTTTTTCTTAAAATCGCTGAAACACGTAAACTTTAGATCGATGGGGGACAACTTTTGGCGAAGAAATGATCGCCATATCTTCAACCCCCTAGCCGCAGGGGTGTCAACCCTAAAATTCTTAAATTACA
>JAFFZR010000353.1:0-14349 GCA_018397195.1 Lethrus apterus
AACTAATTATTTGAGTTGGCTCTGAAATGTGATGCGCAATTGTTTTTTTTGTGTGGACCGTTGTAATCAGCGGAAAAATCACTGCATCTTTGCTAATTTAACCGACTCTGTAGCTCCAAAAATAACGAAAATAGCAATAGTGCGCAGATAACTTTGAACATCCTGTATAAAATGTATCAGAAATAAGTATTGAAATGTAAAAATTAAAATATATATGTGTTCTACTTGGTTCTCGGGCAATGAATCAGGTTGTTGAATTTTCTCTAGAAGGGTTGTTTCGACGTTTCGGTCAAGTCACATTTGTCATCTTCAGGTTTGTCTTTTCGGTCGTAGTGATCTTGAAGAACTGACGTTAGAAGTTACTGATCGGTCCTTTTGCTTCGTTCCGCGTAGTTGTGGTCGGTTTCTGCTCTGATTTCTCGTCAGTGGACAGAGTCGATCTTGCTGCTCGGCGAGTTGTGACGGTTATTGTGGGAATGGCATAGGCTCGTTTCTTATGGTATTTTTCGTTAGAGAAGTCAGTGCTGGTCTCCATCTTCCGGGAAATCGTGTATTAAGAATTTCTGATCGTTTCTCTATTTCTATAGTTTCTCGTATTATTTGTGTAGTGAAATGTTGTATTTTGGGGATGGTTTTGGTGTTTTCAAAGTCTATGTTGTGCCCACTGTGTATGTATGATTCTCTAAGGTGTGTCTTTTTGTTTTGACTTTGATTTCTATGCGTTTGTTGGACTGTCCAATATACTTTCTCCTGCAAGTCTCTGCATGGGATCTCATATACACTTTGTTCTTCTAGCGGGCTATTTGTTTTCGGGTTTCTAAGCATAGCTTCTATTTTTAGATGCGGTTTGTATCCTTTGTCGATGTTCTGCCTGCATGGGATCCTACAGATTTTATTTGTTTTATTTTATTTATTATTCCTTTTTGATCTTGTGACGAGAGTTTATGATGGAGTGGAGTTGCCCTGTATGGTGGTGTGATTCCACATTGAGGTAAGCGGTTGGTGTGTTCTTTCTGTATACTTCGTTATTAGTACGTCTAGGAACGGCAACTGGATGTTTTCTCCCACTTCCATGGTGAATTTAATTTTCTGGTGTTGCTTGTTCAGTTGTTTGAGAAATGCAGTCAGTAAGTTCTTGTCTTCTTGTTCTCAGTAAGTTCTTGTCTTCCATGATATTCATATATCATATGTTGATATTCACTGTCGATTCTAAAATTTATGGTAAGATGCGCATTCTGAATTTATTTTCAGATATACATTATGTGTTGAAAAAATCGTAGAGAATTGATGAGATTCTGCTGAATCTAACAAGGGATAATTTTACATATTATAATATTTTTTCGTTGCTTCCCTCTCATCACTTGTCCTAAGATCTCTAAGAACTTAACTGGACAGAGAGCGAACTGAAATATTAATATTGATGTTACTTGTAAGATAAAAAAAAAAAAATCCGATTTTACAGTATTTCAACAATAAAAAAATATATAAATTGCATTTTAAGAGATTACATTTTTACGATAAATATTCAGGGATAATTTTATAGTTCATTCCTGGCATTTCTCGACTAGTATTATTACCACAATCATCCTTAAATTATACGTAATATGACAATGAAAAATTATATTCCCTCAGCTATTTACGCTACGAGTTACCGTACGTTCAAGCTGTAATATCAGGAATATTAAAGCTGTGTGGTTTACGTCGCCGATATTCTCCTCACTTAATTTCCTCTTCATATGCACCCTAAATGCAGTAAGTTGATTAAGTCAGACTGATGGGGTATATAGAAATTATAGTAACACTTTATAAGCACCACAACATAATTGTTGATGTTTACACTACCCTTGTTTATTTTGAGTAGTCTCCATAAACAATTAAATTTTTTAATCGTTTTATGTTTTTCAATGATGGCGATGATGCATTGATGAACGATTGTGTTATGAAAATATAATATTTTCTTTCACAGATAAAACATTTGTATTTACCATACCGATTTTCCAACCGAAGATTTATCAAATTACCAGGAAAACAACAGCGGAAAACACGAATAAATATAACCTTTTATTGATGATGTATAAATAGCAGGCAGTTTTTTCAGTAATTCCGCGATAAAGTTTCAAAAATGCAGTAAAACGTTCGCTCAACAATAGCTTAACGTGAATGACGAATATGAATTAATAAAACCACGTTGAAATATACATGCAATTTGCATTCACATTAAAAATTTTATGTTTTTTAATCCGATGAACGTATTGAAAAGTGTGGTTAAATAACCGATAATTCATGAATTTACAATACATACATTGAGTTTGAAATTAGTGAAATATTTTTATAAATGAAAATTTACATTAGACGAAATTTGAATCCGCTATAATATACTATTTTCAGTTAATTTCTTTGATCATATTTGCTATACATAAATTTTTCATATTTTTAAATAATAATAATTTATTGTCTTTACGCAATATATATTGTTTTAAGTTGTCACAAGATATTTGGAAACAATAACAATAAAAAATCGTAATGATCACAAAAACACAATCATTGACAATAATTTCAAAAAGTTATTTCAAAAATCATTACAATACTAGACAAGAATATACTATAAAAACATAGGACATTGGCAAAATTCCGATGTGTAAATGAAGAAAGAGCAAATAAATACTGGATGAGAGAGGATTTCAGATGATGCAGATTCTGTGGGGTAGGGGAAAATGAGTGGGCTTATTGGTGGAGGGAATATAAGCGGGAGGGAATATAATTGGGAGAGATGAAGAAGAAATTGGAGGAGGCAGAATCGAACTTGGTATAATGATTATAATGAAGTGTAAATAGTATTAGGTAAATGCCAAATAAAGGTTTTTTTTACTATAGAAAACATTTTTTTTTAACATTGTCTTCATTGAAAGAGTGAAGAATCTTAATGTAATGGTTTTGAAAGTGTTGGGTAATTTATTATAAATTCTAACAGTTTTGTGTTTTCGTAAGTCGGTGAGGGGGCGGGGGAATTTTGAGTAATTCTTTCCCCCGTGCATTTCATCATTTGTTAGTGAAGTATGCAGAATTTAAATATTAAATAATAAATATTAAACTATTTAAAATAAATATGGTACTGTTAGCTGTTTAGCTGTTTGAAATATAGTTTGCTCTATTCTTTGTCGCCTATGCCGCTAATTATTCTAACCTTCTTTTGGATGTTCAAACCTTCTAACCTTCTAACCTTCTTTTGGATGTTAAATATGTTGTTCATATGACAACAGCTGCCCCACATCATAATATACCATAGAAAACCACACCATAAAAAAGTGCATAATAAATATATTATGCACTTTATTTATTATGGACAATGATTGAAAATTTCTCTAAACGATATATTTCTCAGTTTTCGTATCTGACATACTACTTTATTTAATTTAATCGCAAAAACGTCAATGAGATGGTGCCATGCAGTTAAATTTATTTCAGTATGAAAACTCAATATTTTAAGTATTGGTCTGAAAACTGTTCGGAATATTGTCATTTTAGTTTTTCTCGAAATTTCCTTCTTGTTAATGAATCTGTTTTGAGTAAATAGTATGTTTTTACAGCCTTTTCTATACTTTTATTGACATCTCGTTTTTGACTTCCACTGCTATCTATTATTATTGTTATTATTATTATTATTATTAATAATAATATTTTCTGGTATCCTTATATTCATTTTTTTCGTGCTTCTTTGCTATCTTCATTACGTTACCTTTTTTGTGTTTATTTTTATTCCATTTCTTTTCAGTATTTTTACGTTTTTTTGTAGTAATTTTTCTGTGATTTATTACCAAGTCATCGGCAAAAGCTCATTCTCTTACTTTTACTGGTTGTAGTTTTCTCATTCCCATGTGTAGTTCTTATGTGTTTGGTTTGCATTCTATAATTATGTGGTCCATAAAGATATTGAAAAGTGTAGGACTCAGAGCACCTCCTTGTCTTAGCCCATCTTTAGTTTCGAATGCTTCCGTTGTTTTATTATTTTTGTTCACATAGATAATGCTGTTCCTGTGTATAGTTTTTACAGCTTGTATTGATTTCTTATTGACTCCTCTTTCTTGTAAAATATTACATATTTTCTCTCGTTTAACTCTATCGTAAGCTTTTGTCTTGCTTAGTTGGGTGTTTTCTATTATTTGTTTGATTGTAAAAATGTTTATTTGTTTGATTGTAAAGGCTTCTGCCTGCGCGCTTTGTGCTTCATCTAGAGTTGGTTCTATATGTAGTTTCATTTTTTTTTCCTAACATTTTCTCATAGCAGAGATTTTCAAAGCTGTGTAATGTTATGCCCCTGTAGTTATTTATTTATAGGTAGTATTCTCTTTGGCCAATTTTCTGGTATTTCTTCTTCCATCCAGGCTCTCCCATATGTTTCAGCATTTAATATGTAATTTTATTCTGCCATAAGGTTTTACCGGTTTTTGTTGACTGTATTGCTTCTGTGGCGTTCCTCATTTACATATTCGATTTCTTCTGACCTTTCTTCGTTGTGAATTAGTTTCAGTAGATCTTGGAAATATTCTTTCCATCTAGTCATTACTTCGTTGTCATTTGTTAGTATGTCTCTTATCTTTATCGTAGTATTGTCTATTGTTTTTCGTTCTCTCAAGCTTTTAATTGTTTTGTAAAATATCTTTTTGTTATCCTTGCTATTTTCTTCTAATTATTGACCAAATGTTTCCCAACTTTTTCGTTTTTCTTATTTAACTTTATTTTTAACTAGCCTTTGGTCCTTCTTTTTATAATTTTCTTCTGTTCTGTGTCTTAAATATTTTCTACATTTTTCTTTTTTTTTGAGTTTGTTTTTTTTAATATTTCATTTATCTCTACTCATTTTCAATGTATTTGCTGAGAATTGGCTTTCACACAGGGATCGTAGATTTTCTTCTGCGTTACTTACTAACGTTGTGTCATCGGCAAACATAACTCTCAGATCATTTGTTAAGTTAGTTGGTAAATAATTTGTAAAGGGCACCGGCCGCAAAATAGATCCTTGTGGTACACCTTTAGAAATGGCCATTACTGAGAGCACAGAAGATTTTTTCTATAATTATTATTGTAGCTGAAGTATAATTATTTGATTTTCCAATTTTCATTATATTTGGAAAAGTTGCTTTCTTCTATGCATTTATTTATCAGGTGCATTCACGGTTTGATAATGCATTGTGCAGCCAGTTTTATACTTCTTTTTGTAGTTTTTCAGCCACTGCCGAAAAATATTTATTTGTTTGTTTAGTGAAAATGAATTTATTTTGATTTCTCCATTTATTAATTCCCAGATGGCTCTATTTGTGTTGACCGCGCTTTCGATATAATTACTTCTTGGTTGTTTCTTTGCCTCTATAATTGCTTCTTTATATTGTTGTCGTAGCACTGTTTGTTTTTTCTGTGCCTCCGCCATTGGTGTATTTTTATTGTCCCAAGTGCTTGTAGCTTGTTTCTCATTGTTTTCAAGTCATATGTAAACCGATCTATATATGTTTGTGTTTTCTTGTTCTGTCTTATAGTAATCATTTTGCTTGGACAATTTTTTCAAAGGAGGTTGATAGTATTTTTAAAAATATTTCAAAAGAAATCTCTGACGATTTACTTGCATAGACCAGTCCAGTCTGCACTGTTAAGGTCTCTTATGAAATTTGCTGTTTTTTGTCATTTAAACAACGTGTTATTTGTGTATGTGTTTTTAGTTTTTCTAATTCCATTTTATTCCAGTATTCCAGTATGATTTAATCTCTATGCTACAGTGATCTGAAATACCGTAATCGGTAATTTTTGTTTGAACCACATTCGGAGATAAATCCGTTAAGACATCATCCATGCAGGTTCTTTTGTTTTTGTAATTTTAATTGGTTCCGATATAATTGTCTACATCAAAAGCGCCTATCAACTAGACCCTTAAGTTCCACACTGCCATCTAGAAAATTTATATCAAAATCGCCTACAACGACTATTTTACTGTTGAGTTTCTTAATCAATTTTAGTGCTTTTTGCAACTTTTCTAAAAATAATTTTATGTTAACTTTGGATAATCTGTTAAGATTATTGTCTTGGAATTTGTTAAAATTATACCCGCAATTATAATGCCAACGCTATAAAATTTGCATTACTTTACTATAAAAAATAAATATTCAAAATTTGTTTTCAATTTTAGGTTATGGGTAGCGTAATAAATAATACTATATTTTATAAGAAAACAATAGTAATCTATTGGTGAAAGGTATCAAAGATCATTGGTGTAGTGTGCTATATATTTCGGAAGTGTAAAGTGGGTGGCTTTCTCCCCAAACCGAGGGTAGATTAGCGCTTATCTGGCAGTTCTCGTCGCAGTGCTAATAGAATCCGAATTAATGGACTTATCTACCGAGTCGGCATTGTGCCCACTGATAAAACAGCGCCCTTTCTCTTTACGTTTAACCGCTGTTATCGCACCCTTTGGCGAACAATTCAAAAACAATGAGGTTTTTAATTAGGGTCAACTGTTTTCCATTTTTAGTTGTTATCGTATTCCACTTTTCGATCCAATATGTACTTGAAACGGATTGCTTTTCATAAACTCATATAGCATAAATAACCACATGGTTAATCTGAAATATATGCTTTGTGTTTAGAAAATCGATTTCAAACTAAATAACATTTTTAATAAACATGCTAAATTTCACTAGATAACATATAATTTGTCGGTATACAATTATAGATTATACAAATTATAGAATTATACAAATTAAGTTTTAATGGAGTGCTAAATGCACTTGAAGTGAATCCACCATTCGATGTTGAATACCAGTCAACACCGAATGGTGGAATCTAATTGTCGTGAATATAATTATTTTACAAAGTAGATTGATGATTTATCAACTGAGAATGATTTCTAGTTCAACGAATATATAGGTAGAGTAGCCAGAATGTTTAAAATTCAACAAGTGCATTGCATGAAATTCCAATTACACATTACCCATAACAGTTAATCATAGTTCGATAAATTCGGCAATAAAATTTTAGCAGTAGGTAATAGGTTACCAATAAATGTGTAATAATACGGATATATTTCTTATTTAATGGGATTGGTCAGTTAAAGTTGTACTAATCCCGAAACATATATAACGTCCTCCAAGATGGGAAAATCCCGATATAGGATCGGCTGCCTGCTCGTTCTGGCGTGGATCGTATTTTGTACCCGCCATAAACGTCATTTTCACATGTAGAGAGAGGCGAACCGTTTGCTCCAATTGCCCGGGCATCTGCCCGAACTGGATGAATATCTATGTTTCTGCATCTACTACGTAATAAATGTAAAATCTCTTTGATTTAAGTACCGACATTTTCCACGTACACATTTCTCATACTTTCTATATTTTAGTAGTAGGTCAACAAAATTTATATAAGACGTAAAACGCACGTGCAACTCGCAAATAAAAAATCCAATACATTAATATACAGCATGTTCTCAAAGGGGACAAAGTCTTGCGTGTGTGTGTATTATTTTTAAATTATCCAAAAGGGGATATATTTATTGCGAAAATTTCATTTGGTGATTGACGTCAACCATAAATAAAAAAATTAATTTAACAAAAGCTGATTTATTACTGACGAGAAACTGTGATTTTTTCTCATGCGGTTGTGTACATTTGTAATCCAATGCATAATCCCATGCACAATTTTCAAAATAAATTACTTAATTAAAAATAAAATTTTTTGAAATCTTACTTGGCATAAACAATATTTTTTCTCTAAAATAATAATTATTCAGAAGCTATATTTTTCTTTGTGGCACACGTACACTATTTTAAAAAGTGTTAGAAAAACTGAGAAATAGGAGTGAAAGATATATGTATTTTTACAGCCTGTTCGGATGTAGTAAGAAAAAGCTATTATATACGAAAAAGGATAATTAATTATGATTCTGATAATACGAAACATCCAGAAAAAATGTGAATTCAATAACATAAAATAAAAAAAACAATTTTATAAAATTAAATTACCTTCAGTTTATTTATTTTTTTTAATCTGTCTAAAATATGGAACGCAAAGACAAATTTTTGTGTCCTTACTGAGGTGGTTCCAGCCCGAATTCCAATAAATAATATTTGCCTTTGCAAACAACCATACGTTAAACGATTTTTGAAAATTCATCTGGTTGCCGTTAGGGATTGCAATACCGGTAAACCGGTATACCGGTTTACCGGTAGATTGCAATATTATACATAATTTTTTTACCGGTAAATTTATAATTTTCTACCGGTAATTCGGTAAATTTTGCATATACCAAATGCCTTGTTTTTTTTTGCCGCTGCAATGCCAGCGATAATTCTTATCCTAGGTACAGCCACAGACAGCGCACCCTGCGTTTTAGATGCATAGGCAGCATATATACCGTGTACACTGGTGTAGAATTTTATAAAATTAAAAATTTATTACAAATTGAAGCTGTTACATAAATTCTTTCTGATGAGCTGAATAAGTGTAAGTATTGTTAAGCTACATTCACTCATAATTTAGTTCGAAAAAGTGCACAGATTGCATTTTGTAGTGTACAATTTTCTACACCAGTTCTTGATACCAAACAGACCTATTGGTTACACTTCCAAAATTTATTAGTACGATTCCATGTAGCAATAGAAGCGATTGTTTATGAAAAGTTAATTTACATAGAAATAATTTGTTTTCCACATTTATATACTACCTGCAAGAAAATATTTTAATTTGATCTTATTTTAATATCTATTATTTAGCTTACTAGAATGAATTATTTTTGTATTTGTTCTTAATCCTTTTCTTTAACTTCTGTTTTAAAAAGAAGGTGTAATGTAGTTTTTTTGTTGTTTTTTAAGAATTAATTAGGAATAATTAGAATAAAGTAACAAATAAGTCGACATGCTACTAAAAATATTGTACCTAATTACTATTTATATAATATATCGAAACTTTAAAGAAACATTCGACTCCGATGCAAACCAAACCATGAAATCTTAATCAAATTATCAAAAAAAAAAAGAGTTTAATATTTTCAACAGGAAACAGTAAAACGCAAATATATTCAAATAGTATATGATTTTCTAATGACAATAAACTAGTGCGGAATCGGAAATAGTTTTTTCTGCAGCAGGGTTATTTTGCACAAAAAGTATATCCTAATTAGGAGATAAAGCATTGATAAATTATGCTTCTTAAGAGCATATTTTCTGAAACATAATGGTGGATAGATCAATATGATGTTAATACATATTTATTTGAGATAAAAATTTATTTTTTTTTTATTTATAACTACATAATATGTATTTTTGTAATTTATTCTAACATGATTATTTTCATTTCATGTTCAAAATATAATTTATATTAACATATTATGTGTTTTTGTGTTAACTTAAAAATTATTAGTGTCAAATTCTTGGTTGATACTTATCATTTTTTTTTCTTTCTTGAGCGTGCAACCAAATTTAATATTTGTGTGTCGTAATAAATATATTTTATTGCACAACTCGAGTTTTAATTTGGTTGCACGCTCAAGAAAGAAAAAAAAAAAGTTAACTTAAAAATTAAAATAAATTTCTTGATATATATTCTTATTTTAATTTTATATTGATGGTTTTAAAAAATACCGGTAATTTACCGGTGAACCGGTATTCGTAGAATTTTTTTACCGAATTACCGGTAATTGAAAAGTCGGAAAATTTGCAATCCCTAGTTGCCGTACGTTACATATCATTGTTAATCCGAATTAGTTCTGCTGCCTCAGAAATGCGTCTCCTAAGATCTTCAACAGTCTCTGATGATGTTTAGTATACCAGATCCTTCATATGGCCCACAAATAAAACTCTAAACCATTTAAATCCAGCGATCTTGCGGGCCATGGGTCCTGTTCTGCTCTACCAATTACACGTCCTTCAGACCGTTGATTCAAAAATTGTCTTACACGTAACGCAAAGTGCGGATGGGCACCATGCTGGTACCACATCTAACAATCCTCCCAAATGATCCTCTAGAAAATTTAAATAGCTGCCAGCGGTTAAATGGTTCTCAAAAACGAATGCATCAATGGGCATGTTTCAATAATTCCACACCAGACATTCACTGAAAACCTATATTGATAATTTGACACTGTGATTCCGTGTGGATTCTTCAAATCCCAAGAGTGGCTGTTCTTTCTGCTCATTAATTCAGTCCTTGTAAATGTTTCATCCGTGAATAAAATTCGTAGGTGTCGATTTTGAATGATCCTGAGGCAAAATCCCATACGACTAGCAAAATCTGTAGGTAAGAAGGCTTGAACAGGCTGGATATGAAATGTTTATAAACCATGACGTTTTACTGTTTTCTAAACTCGCATTCGTGGTACATTAAATTGTGCAGATATACGACGAACAAAAGTGCCAGGATTATTATCAAATGTTCGCAGTATTTTAACCTCATTGTCTAGTACTTGCATTATTGGACGCCCAGTCGACGGTTTGGGGAAAGTTCCGTGTTCACGTAGGTCTTTGTGCACTCGTTGGGAAACTCATCAGTCTGGTAGTCGCCGATTTGGAAATCTCAACCCATATATTCGAGCAGCTGCTACAACAGAGCTTCCATCACAAAAACCGTAATGTAATGGATATCCGCGTACTCTCGCGTTGTAAAAGTAAACATCAACACTGTTAATAAGCGCAAACAGAGAAATGAACTTCAAGGTGCTTTACTGTTTGACAAACAAGTAAATATTTCCATAGTAACGTAGACAGTTTGTATCAAACACCACTTAATATCATTTATTGTTTCGGCTACTTCAGTTAACTAAAACAGGACATAACTTCTTTAATAGTCGCTTTAGAGAAAATGACTACACTTTAGTGTCGACTTCTTTTCACCTCTCCCACACGTAGGTGAAGTGGTCACCTCACGTCATGGAACAGCATGTATTTTATCAAACCCGAAAAATGTAATTGCCATGGAATAATATATTCAATAAAGTATTACACCATTAAAATCTGTTTTATTAATTTGGTTAACTTCGAGTTGGCCTTACGACCGACTATTCTGATGAGGTTTTCCTCTACTACGCTGTCATGAAATAATTAATTATTGTGTTTTATTGCAACTATTTGGGATTACAAATTGTTAGCATTATGTTACCACATATTTTACGCAGACAAATAAAGATATACGGATATACTACATCAATTTAGACGATGTTTAGATATGTATGGAAAGCCTCGAGCCAGGGTAATGGACTGGAAACACATCACCAAATGTGCACTCGCAAAGTTAAAGCAACTGTGGAAGCTGTATATTGGATGTATTTTTTTTAGTTAAAGTTTCTTGCAAATCTTATTTCGATTCATATAAGTTTTGAAATATACTATAACTATACTATAACTTGCCACATGTTTTTTTACGGCTTAGTTTATGTACAGTTCTTGTAGACTGTACCTTCAGATGAGATGATCTCATTAAAAATATTCATATTAAAAGTAATGTTATCTTTTTAAACTTTATTTTGCTAGAGTGAAATATAAAATAATGAAAACGTTAAACAACAATTTTAGTCAATATCATAATGAATTAATGAAAATATTGTGAAAAATGAAAAAAAAATAGCAAAAATAAAAATATTGAGTTTAAAATTATTTGTTGCAATGAATGATGCAATGGTTTAAAATGCATAAAAAAACTTCAAGTCAATGGATTTAAAATGAGTTGGTGCCATGAATGGCGAATGGTACCATACATTAAGGTCTTCTATGTAAATCTTAACTAGACGCGCTCTAGACTATTGACGTAAGTTTCATCTGAATGTGAATCAAAGTTTCTCACATATTCATTTTTTCAACTAACTCCTAGCAACGTTATTGATGTTGATGAATGTTTCTTACATAATTCCATAATGTTGTTCAAATCTTCATTAATAGTAGTTTATGACAAACTTTGAATATCAAATGAAATTAGAGGTATGAATTGAGAACAACAGACACAATAAAGTCAATTGGAGATGTAATTGCATTTTGTTTAACATGCTACATATTATCTGTAGATACGATTTAAACAACATCGAATCCTTTATAAATGGCTTTACAGTCCGTGTGTAAAGACACGTTCTTCCTTGCGGAGACTCAGCCCAAAATTTTTATTCTTTCCAACTCTGCAGTTTGATGTGTGATTTCGCTTTATACGAAGTTTCCCTCCATTCCTTTACTGGCATCGTTCCCTCTATTCTTCTAATCCCATCCTCCTTATATTCGTCATTACTTGGTCCCTCCATTTTATTCGAGGTCTGCCCTATCTCCGTCTGGGTTCTGCTCATAAACCATTTTTTTATTCCTTCTTGTACATATGAATCGCCCATTATAGCTTTTCCTCCTTATATGTTTGATCTATTTCTGCGTTATTAAGGGGTCTATAATCTCCTTCTACCATTTTGGGCCATAAATTCTTCATCATTTTCTTTTTACATATTTTTAGCTTTTTTCCTCGTTGCTTGTGAGGCACGTTGTTTCGGCCGCATAGGTCATAACTTGTGGTGATCAGTGTGGTCAACTATGCCGTAGCAAAGTTTCGAGTATACAGGATGGGCCACCTAAGCGCATTTCCTCGATAACTCTTTTGCTGTTAGAGATACGCAAAAATGTTCAATATAAAAGTTATTTGGATTTATAAGTTGCACATTTTAAAAATATTTTTAAGGTTGGCGGACTTCCGGTTATATAGGAAATGCATACGAACTTCGTTATTTTAAATGAAACAGCCTGTATATTATTGAATTTTTTAATTTCGCGTCAAATTTAAAGGTCACTTCATTCACCATATATTATATGTAAGTTGTACCGTTTCGGTGTTTTCGACTTTTTTTTGAAAAATGACATTTGTGGTGCTTTCAAAAATTATTGATATCTACGCAGTGGAACAAAATAGACAGTTGCGGTTTTTACCATTGTATTAAACATGAAGAAACCTCCTTTTGGCTACAAATTAAAATTTTTAAGGTTCACACAAGTCGTGATATTATTTTTCAAATTTAGAGATCTTTAAACATAGATAACTTGATTTTTTAAATGGAATGGTGTATTAATGTTTACATCATCAGATGCAAAATTGGATCCTCTTTCGATTTTATTAAGGTATATTTTGGTCTATTTCCGATAGTTTTTGAGATATTCGCGATTTTCATATTTTTTTTAAAAAAGATAAATAAAATTTGTTATAACAGAAATTTTTAATTGGTAAACCTACAAATTCACATTAATTATTCACAGCCCCCTCCCCTGTTTTGTTGAAGTCACATTCGAACACGCTTCTTTAAAGAATTATCAATACTGGTAAGTATTTGGGGCGTCATATCTCTGAACGCTAGCGTAATTTCGCATATCTTCAACAGTAGTGGAGGGAGTGCGATACACTTTATTTTTAATAAATCCCCACAGAAAAAACTCAAGTTTTGTTAGATCGGGAGACTTAGTTGGCCAAGCTATAAGGCCTCCTCGATCAAATCCATCTATTTGTAAAGGTGTCATTTAATAGCAAACGCACCTCTCTATCATTATGTTGAATAATAGCCAGAGGCATGTTCTCCAACAAATCATCGTGTTCGTTCCGCAAAAATTGAAAAAATATTTGACCTGTTGGATGGCCGTAGAAAAAGAAAGGATCTATAATGTAGTTGCCCAAAATATCTGCCCATACGTTCAAAGGCCATCGATGTTGGTTATCCGTCGAGGCAAAGCTTGCTTGAAAATACGATATTAATACTGAAATTGTTAGAAGAGTGCCAATTGCTTAACAAAAAATACGAAAATCGCGAATATCTCAAAAACTAACGGAAATATACCAAAATATACCTTAATAAAATCGAAAGAGGATCCAATTTTGCGTCGGATGATGTAAACATTAGTACACCATTCCATTAAAAAAAAATAAGTTATCTATGTTTGAAGATCTCTAAATTTGAAAAATCATATCACGACTTGTGTGAACCTTAAAAATTTTAATTTGTAGCCAAAAGGAGGTTTCATCATGCTTAATACAATGGTCAAAACCGCAACTGTCTATTTTGTTCCGCTGCGTAGATATCAACAATTTTTGAAAGCACCGCAAATTTTTCAAAAAAAAGTTAAATAACACCGAAACGGTACAACTTACATACAATAGACGGTTAATGAAGTAGCCTTTAAATTTGACGGGAAATTAAAAAATGCAATAATATACAGAGTGTTCCATTTAAAATAACGAAGTTCGTATGCATTTCCTATATAACCGGAAGTCTGCCAACCTTAAAAATATTTTTAAAATGTGCAACTTATAAATCCAAATAACTTTTGTATTGAACGTTTTTTCGTATCTCTAACAGTAATGGAG
>JAFFZR010000354.1:1821-13911 GCA_018397195.1 Lethrus apterus
TAGAATGTTTCCGTGAACAGACTATATGGAATAAATAGGCGAAAAATAGCTGAGCGCGCCCAACTTCCTGTAAAATACTCCAGAAATCATAATTTTATCAATCAATATATCAAATAGTTTTTATCATCATCAGTTCCAAAACGAAAAAAAAAACTTACTAAAACCATACTAACTTGAATATGTGTTTGGTATCCAGCGTCGGTAGCCTCATGTTTACAGGTACTTTGTTTTCCACCGAACTCGCATTGTTATTTACCGCCTTCGAACTGAGATCTAATGGTTGTTCACCCGTCTTCTCCATGTCAACTCTTTCGGCGTAATTCCTCGCCATGTTTGGTAGATACCATTGCGATTGTATCAACGTTTGATGGTAGTAAGGTATGTGAGGAACGGCTGGACCGGGAGTTAAGGCGGCTACCGCCGCTATGTTAGCCGCTATGTTCTCTATAGTGGTCATTTTGCGATGGTTGTTTAGTAAACCCGCGGTCGGCGTTAGTGTCGGAGGCGCTTCTGTATCACTGGGACTATCACTGGAATCCGAATCTGTATTTCGGGGACTCTGAAAACATTTAAATGTAAATTATCGAAAACGGGTTTTATGAGAATAAATGAAAAATTATAAAATTAAAAAAATCAGAAAAATTCAGTTTTGAATGTTTGGTGGATTTGATTCTGCGAGAAGTTATTTCAAATCAACTGAAATCATTTTCATCTAAAACAAGGTCGATGTAATAAAAACTTCACAATCGTATTATTAAAAATTATTAACCTTAAAAAGAAAACAAATAATCCATAATCGAATTTCGTAACGAATCACAATTTATTTATTAGCTACCAATTCCCAGCAGCAGTTGGTTCTCACTACTTTATTGCACGTGAAAGATTTATCTTGAAAAGTAAATAATTTGAGTAAAATTAAATATTTTGTTACGAAAGTGAAGTGAAATTTTTATAAATTACTTATCAACATTTTGTATTTATTAAGATGAACAAATTAAAAATTGACAATATTTCGTTATGGGTTGGGGTTTGGTTTCTTTGGGTTTAAACGTAGTTGAAATATCTTGGCTTTTGGAAAGAAACCATATAGTTAGTTTCTAAAAGCAAGCATTGAAGTACTTTTGCAATGGACATCTTCAGGGTCCATTGTTGGGTTTACTGTTACAGAAAAATGGTTGGGTTTATTGATCTGTTGGATTTGATGAATTCCAAATGTTTTCGAAACATCTTCACTGTAAGATTTACTTTGGAAAATTGTTTTAATAAGTTACAATTTTTTTATTACGTTTTCTAAAATATTTGTATTAGAAAACAAATAATAATAGAAAAATTACAAAATAAAGGCAAAGAAACGTAAGTTGACACTTTTAGTAAATGTCGGAAAAAAATTTGAATTTAATGATAAAAATATTTATGTATACGTTTTTGTAACAAAATTTCCAAAGTTTTTTTTCTATATACAGTGTGTCCACGGATTTGGTGCTCAAGGGGAAAAACTTTTTATTCTTCATTTTATGTAAAAAAGTTATACTGTATAAAAATTTTTGCTTGCCTTCAAACCATTATAAATCATATAGAAATACAGTGATTATCTTCCGTATGCATATAAATGTTGAAAGAAATTTATGTAAGTTCATATTATTGTTAATAATCGCATTGCCTTGAAATGCTGTTGACATTTAATTAATAAGTGAGATTGATATAAGAATATTTAGGAACGTTTACAGAGAATTTAGATATAGAGTCGAAAAGTTAAATTCTCTGTAAACGTTCCTAAATGTTCTTATATGAATCTCATTTATTAATTAAATGCCAACAGCATTTCAAGGCAATGCGATTATCAACAATAATATGAACTTACATAAATTTCTTTCAACATTTATATGCATACGGAAGATAATCACTGCATTTCAATATGATTTATAATGGTTTTAGCGCAAACAAAAACTTTTATACAGTATAACTTTTTTACATAAAATGAAGTATAAAAAACTTTTTCCCCTTGTGCGCCAAATCCGTGGACACACTGTATATTTTTCCAGAAAACAGATTTTTCAATTTGCGCAGTTTTTCTATGTACATTCGACAATTCAACGCTGGAACAAGATAAGCGAACGAATGTGCCGCAAATAAAATTTTCGTCCAAATTCAATTCGACCCAAACTCCATTTCACAATGAAAACGAGAAACAAAGAACTGTGTTTTCAGAATCTTCTCCGCGTTCGACTTTATTCGGGAACGAAATGCTCAATATGAAAACCTCAACAATAGTCAAACTCCATTTCATTAAATCCAGTTTACTTTTATTGTTAAGAATCCGTGGGGTTGGGGCGGGGATGTCGGGAGGACGGGATTTTTTATGTGAATTATGCACGAGAACGTGTGTTTTAAAACGTGTCGCAATCGTCGGTATGGATGCTCCATTAGTTGGTTGAAATATGGTTTGTAAATGATAGTGTAGATGCCGATTTCTAACATTTTTTAAGCTTCATCCACCATAATAAGTCATTTGAATTGTTTCAGAGACAAATACGAAAATTATAAAATCTGTATAGAAGACATTATGAATTTAATAGATTTTACTTTATTTTTAAAAATTTTAACGTAAAAAGTTTTTGTCTCTAATTAATGCGATATACCACTTTCTGAGTGTAAACGCACACATTTCCATAAATAATTCAGAAACAAAAAGTTGGTACTTAATGGGTTAAGAAGAACGGGATAATATTTTTCTAGAAAATCATTGGATTGCTTTACGATCATAAATCAATTTAAGAACATACATCGTCACAGCAATGAATCATTAATCAAATTATTTTTACAAAAAGACCCATAAAGTAGACCACGATTAATGTGCGAAGCTTGCTACTAATAAAAACCACGAATCTTACATAAATGGACTTTTTAACCTGCATTGACACTCACAGAGCTGGACTGATGAAAAATAGATTCCCGAAACTGGTCTAACATTTTTATAAAATTTCATTGTTGTATCTTTTTTAAGATCTTCATACAGTGTTGAAAATTACATGAGAACAGCTTAAAAAAATTAAAAGAAAGTAGAAGGGATAACAAAGAAATATTTTTTGATCCCAAAATAAAACAATATTGTTCTTTTGAATACAAAATCCATGACAAATTTTTTAAATAAAATTTTATGAAAATTTCAATGTAATTTCTTAAATATTGTTATATCTACATTATTTCCAATAAACTAAGAATTTTTTTTCGACTTAACAATTAAGGATTCATATTTCGGATTTCCCTGAGTAGTTTTGGACCTGATTTAAAACATTTATTCGTTTTCTAGACTTCAACATAACACTCTTAATCACAAAATGTCGACACACTCCGCCGGACCAAGAGATTCTTATTAATGCAATGCGATTAATTCACGCACGCATTTGACAGCTTATCTTACAATAATCTGCACTAACTGTACTGTGATTAATTCCCACACACAGTTATTTAATAATAATAATATCGCTTAGTATTATCGCTCGGTTACCGTTTCCACGTTTACAATACGAAATCAATTTCACAAATTGCATTGATATATAGACTTTTCACGACGTTCTTGTTTCAATTAATGAGTATTATTTAAATCCCTTTGTTGCTAATCTCTTATATGATGTACAATAAATTAATGAGTGTGGATTTTAGTATTGTAGACGAAATTTATATAATTATAATCGTGATAAACTTTGTTATAAAAATGTCGTGAATAATGTGGCAAGGATAAAAATGATGGACGTGGAAAATTGCAAAAAAAGTCCATTAATATGTAATAGAAAAAGTTCGCTTTTGGCATCTGTAATTTTCCGGGATAGAAAAATAAAACATTCTGCGCGAAATTATAGGTGAACGTATGGTGTAATCATTAAAATTCATTAGTGTTGGAAGGAGTGTGTGAACTTTTTAAGAATGCACGTGCACAATTCGCACAGATGTGTTATTATTCTTTTCAATAATTTACGTTTTTTTTTTTTTTACTGCGGAGCTATTAATTTTTAAATAAATCAAATAATTAATAAATTAATAAACACACTGCTTACGAGATCGGTTATTGAAAATTCAATCTAATATTTTTGAAAACATAAGATTGAACTTACAAACTAGGTTTATTAAGTTTGTTATTAAAGACGGAAGTAAACTACTGGAAATGTTAGGAAATTCAATCCAAAATATGTTTTCAAATTTAAAACCCAATGAATATTACCCCTAAGCATCTCAACAAATATCCAAATGTATTAATTATAATAACATGAAAAATAGAATGTTTAAAAGTTGCAACTGAAAGAATGGACAATTTAATTTTCCCTGGTGGCTCACTGTTAAAGGCTCGTAAAGGTTATTCAGTTTAAAAAATTTCGAAAATGTATCTAACAAGTTCTAACAAGATTGAAATTAAAATGCAAAAAATACAAAAACTAATCTAACGATACTAACAGACCGAAAATATGCCTAAATCTACGAGAAAAATGTGATTCAAGGTGTAAAATTAACGAAACAATTGAGTTCAGGGTTTTCCTGTAAAATCGACATTATATTAGCAATTTATTATATTATATTTTTAGTAAAATATACAACGAATAAATAATTTAACTGACCTCAGAAAAAAAAACGTGGAAAATTTGTTTTCCAGTTCTATAACAAAAATTATATATAAAAACAATGAAGAAGCTTTTTACAAAACTTTTAATTTTTAAATAATTTTAAAAATGATAATAATGAATTTCACACCGAATTGTAATAAAGATTTTTATAAATTATAATAGATTCAACGTCAAATTGTCGATTAGTGTCGAATTCTTTAAGGCTTTTAATTCTTGGGCTTCCAACCAAGGCTGCAAATGCAATAAAAATGTATTTGTTTTTTGATACAAAACAAATCGAAATCTACGTCCAATATATTTTTATAATTTTATATCAAAGTAACACAAACTTTATGTACTAGGAGTGTCGTCTACGTCTCCCTAAGTATTCCTCGAAAAGTTGTCGAAAGGAGCTTACAAAGAATGCATGGTCGTGTATAATACGTAGTCCAGAAAAATACACTAAGAATTAAGTAACATGCTCAATATGATCAAATTTCTTAATTTCAAAAAATTATACACTAACTGATCTTAAATAACAATTATTAGATCATTTAGCATTTTGCAAAAAATTACAAATTGCATTGTAAATTACATCACGAATTTTATATCACTATAAAAAAAGGCGACGGAAAAGCTGAAATTTTCCAGCTGACGAATTAGAAATGTCACGGTTTTTCTGACGTTATGAATAACGTGCAATTTAATTGGGAAGTAGAGCCTAACGCGCATTGCAAAATTCCGATACGTATGTTATGTGGACAAGGCCGTATTTCTTATACGAGTATTAATTGGTGCATAAACAGATATTAATCAAATAAATTAAAATTTCAAATATGCACACAAACATACGTACGTACATACAAAGACACACACCTATTTGTCCGTTGATTTGCGGCGGCGATAAAGTCCAATAAATTTTTCCGAACGATACGTTAATACGTCAAATTTTCTGAAGGCGACACGCCCGAACATTTTGATTCATCGGTCATTATTTCATTAATAATAGGGTCTTTCGATGAATCACACAAAGTTTTATATTTAACGTTAAAAAATATTTTAAAGAAGCTGTAATAGGGGAACAGATCATCATGTTAGAAGATGTAACTTTCTTAAAACTATTAAGTCTTTTTTTGATTTGAAGTATATGTATACAGTCTGTTCACGGGAACATTCTACAATAGCTAACTTTTTTATTTAAGGAGATACAAGCTTGGTTAAATGGACAAAGTTTAAGTACCTTGCAATGTGCTTTTCGCGCAATAAATTATAAAACAAAAGAACATCGCGTTGCTAAGATACAAGCATACCGATTACTTTTTGAAATTGAACACTCTGTATATTTTTATATTTTTAAGTTGCTCTGGTTGCCTGCAATAATTAATTATAAGACAAGTTTTCTCTAAAACCGCTATGAAAAGAGTTTTGGAGAAAATAATTTTGCAAATTTCATTATAATTAGATATGATAATTATTATAATTAAATAAATAATTTATAATACAATTCTTTTATTGTTATTGACGTGAGATGCATAAGACATATTGGTGCAGTCCGAAGGATAAAAAAAATTCATAAAACAAATTGTTGCAAGGGGACGATCGATAACAACAGTTCTTTTGCTTTTTGATTTTTATTACTATTTTTTTAACTCCTTAACTAGCGATCCTAGAAAAAAATTGTTTTATAATTAATTATAGCACGCAATCAGAGCAACTTAAAAATATAAAAATATACAGGGTGTTCAATTTAAAAAATGAATCGTTATGCTTGTATCTCAGCAACGCGATGTTCTTTTGTTTTATAAATTATTGCGCGAAATGCGCATTGAAAGGTACTTTGTCCATTTAACCAAGTTTGTATCTCTTTAAATAAAAAAGTTTGCTATTGTAGAATGTTCCCGTGAACAGGCTGTATTTGTTGCCAGAATGCTATAGATTGGGAGATATTTTATTTCAAATTTATGATTTTTGTCTTATGGGTAAATTAATGACAAACTTCTCAAAGGGAACAAGTAAAAAAATGTTAGTATTTATTTATCACTTATTTATTTTATTACTTACTTTTTTAATTTAATTCTTATCCTCATCTCTCGACTCCAAATTTTACTTCCATTGGTTCCTCTGATTCCTCTTTCAGAATCATTCTCGGACACTATAATTTAAGATCGATCTCTTCAATATCCTCCATTTTTGCACCACATGTGTCATTGTTTATTTTTCAGCCTTTCGTTTCGACTAACACTTATTTTGTCTGTTCCATTTAGCAATCTCTGGTTTTTCTTAAACATTCCCTTTCATTCCAAATTGATCCTTTATTTGAATTTTCGATCAAGGCTGAAGTAAGAATGCAACATAAAAAATAATGTTGCTTGGAAATAAATCAAAAAAAAGTCAGAATAACGAAGAACGGAACTCGGGAATATTAAATAACTTATTTGCTTCACGATGACGCCTTCATAAACATTTACAACCTTTTGTATATTCGAGATATGTATTTTATTGAACAGGTTATTAATAAATTAATAAAATTGTTGATTTATCAGCACGTTCAATTATTGCATTAAAACGATTAGTTATAACGATGTACACACATTAATACAATTGTTATTTATATTATTTGATTTGTTGACACGTTATTGCTATTGTTATAGACGATTTTTTTTTTTTAATATAAATAAAACGACTTTACTATAAAACGTGTTTGAATTTGAATTTCATAAAATTAACTTGTGAGTTGACGCCGCGAAGTGGAAACAAAGCGAAACGGAAATTTTTCCGTCCGAGTGAAACTTTTACTTCGCCAATCTTCTCGCGGTAACTTTCCTTTACCTTGACACGAAACACGCGCCTGCCACGTTCACGAAGTCGAGAGAAAGATCGCAAATCAGGAAAATAATCAACCGAAATAGTAATTAAAAGTTTGTCGGCCGTTTGTAGACGACGTTTTGAGTTTCGAGTTTCGAGTGGAGCGCGCATAGACAAACAATAAATGACGATCAGAAAACGTGCCAAAACAAAACCAAAAACGAACGTCGTAATTAAAATCGCCAAGGGTGCACCCCGTTCTCGTGCTTCGCAACTTGGAATTAAATGCCCGACTGGGGTATTACAGACTCGTAGTAAGGGGATTTATGAAAGTGGCAGGAGTGAAAAATAGGTCGGCAAGGTTTTCTGAGTAAGCTCGTCGCTAAACGTCACGGTTTAAGCAAAGGTAATTTACCTAAACTGAACGTTGAATTGTGCACAGAATGGTTGTGTTGAATGTAGAATGAATGTGTTATTTATATTTTTGGTGGTTCGTAAAGCAGAGAAGATGAGTGAGTGATCGCAGCGTTTTCGCTTTTGCTTAACGCAGGAAATTTGATACGGAAATGCATAATCAAATGAGAGCTTAAAAAGTGGTCAGTAAAATCCGTTTTTAAAAATTAATCCCGTCCTTGATTGTAGTTTTACAATTACGAACGTTTTAGATTAAGGTTATTATGAGGTATCCGGATATATCTTTGTATGGTCTGGATGTCCGGATTTCCGTACCCCGGTGAACGTCGTGTTTTAGTTTTGAGTTGACTTATAAAAGTATCATTAAGGCTTCCTTGCTTAGCTTAATGTGACTGAATTGGAAAAGATTAATCAGAGCTAGTCGTACATTACAGTCTAAAATGTCAATGTTAGATGGTGATGTTTATTACTTGTTTATACAGGCTGTCCCCGGTAAAACGAAACACCCTCAATATCTAAGAACCTAAATTTTTTTCTTAAAATCGCTGAAACACGTAAACTTTAGATCGATGGGGGACAACTTTTGGCGAAGATATGATCGCCATATCTTCAACCCCCTACACGGGGAAAAATTTTTGTGAATAATTTCTACAATTGTAGAAATATATACCATAATTTATAATACAAATAGGGACAGGAGAAAATTGTAGTAATAAATAATAAAAAATTGTAGTAAATCTAATATATTAAAAGTACTACAATTTGTACAGAAAATTTATTGAAACTTATGTAAATATCTCAAATTTATTGTGATGGCTACAAACATAATCTTTGAATATTTTTCTCGTTTTTTGTACTATTCTTTGAAATAATTTCTACGATATCGACGATATTATTATTGAAGAAACCGTTACAATTTTTAGCAATAATACGGACATTTTGTTATGTATGATCAAACAAATTGTTGAAAGTTCTAAAAGATTTTGTAAGAATTCTAAAACAATGTAATAAAAAAATTCACTACAACTTATTGAAATAGATTTAACAGCACATACTATCTTTACTTACAAATTATGTAACTTGGTATTACAAATTACGCAAAAAAGTAGGAATTACTGTATTAAAACAAAATATTAATTATAACATTTATTATAAAAAAATATATTATAACAATATATATTATTTTTACAGAAATATTTATTTCTACTGTGAAAAAAAAGAAAAGACAATGTTTAAGAGCATATTACAAAACATGGGCCGTACAAATACTCAACCAAAAACTAAATATATCAAAAGCCTTAACAAAAAACCTAAAACTGTTGAAGAAAATAAGAGTACAGAAAATGTAGATTACCTATAACTATAAAATATGTCTTACAGAAATTAATAGCTTGTCATTATTCTTTGTCAATAAGCAAGGTGTATGTTCATGCAAGTCCGACTGATTCACAATTATAAAATCTTTTTCTCCATTATTTGGAAACACTACTACTAAAAATAATACTATATAACAAACTTATTTAACTTATAATAAATTTTCAATTTTTTTTATATCTGATATCAGTGAAGTAACGGATATATAATTAACTGCTTTATTTTTCATTTCAAATATTGATTTTGCAATAAATGTCCATACAATCTCGGCTTCTGGTGGATATTTGGCATCAAGAACGTGAAATATTTTAAAACATAAGTCAACTGCTTTTAACGGTGTTTCGGTTTTATATAAAATGTCATCAATACTGACATAGCAACACTCAATATTTTGAAAAGTACCCACGATAACAGGAATTGGTTGAGCCGTCAAGCCAAATGTAGATAATTTTTCTTGACGTTGTTCAAGAGAAGATTGCAAATCACCTATATTCTAAGAAAAAAACATTCAATAGAAAATATGTAAACATCGATTCTATGTTACCTTAATATGTAATATAAATCCATTTCGCATTTCAATTTTTGATGGCCTCCACCTTACTCCGGGTTTCTTACATTTGATGCTCGCACAATTGAAAAACAGTGGCAGAATCGATAACGCTAATACTTCATTAACTCCTTAAAAATACTTATTACTGTCGGATTACCCTGTCTGCCATGAATTACTTACTTTGTGTATTATTCAATGTTTCATGTTGTTGTAAAACATCTTTAATATAAGAATCTTGCTTCTTTGGAGCAAGATATAATAGGCTCGCAGATATTTGTGGCCATTTTATGTACATACAGTTTTCTTTGTCAGGATAAATACAATTAAAATCTCTTTCTAACTGAAAAGCAAAAAAAAAATTATTATATATGAACATATGCAATCATCAAGATGTTAATATGACCAAAATAAAACCTAAAGGTTGTCTCAAACATGGAAAAGTTTTGAAATAGTCATGTATAGAATCATATGACTCTTTACGACGTGCTACTGTGGTTTTTTCCCAAAGATCTGCTACCGTTATAAATGGCTCTATATTATTTTTTAGCCATAATATATTTTCTTTATGTGTCTCTTCAGAAGATGTAGTTTCATCTTTAGCTGAAACATCAAACTTTTGAACTATAAAGTCAAGATCAAGGGTCCATGTAATGTAGATCTGCCTATATATTGAAACTATTTAGTGAAAGAAATACACATACATATTACGAGCTGAGTTAGAGAGGATATCTTTTTTCTCTCTATTTTTACTTTAGTGTTTATGCTCTGAACTATAAGATTATTAGTTTGATGTCTAAGATAGTATATATATATTTTTTTCTTTTTCAAATGGTACTATGTTATTTGCAATTTCAATACTGATATGCAAATATTCTGAAATTGTTTTTACACATACAGTGGGGAACATTTATTTCTATTAAGTTATTACTGACCGTTTTTTCATATCAATTAATTTTGCCTATGTATATGTATGTATTATTAATAACATTATTCAATCTATTTTATACACCTCAGATGTGGCAGTATATTTTCAATTAAAACAGTACCTGTCGACGATGAACTGATGATCAAACCAAGTTTCTTATAATTCTGTCGTAAGTATGTATAGGAACTCCATAATTTCCCTCTTGCTGCTCGTGGTTTACCTTTGTTGTTTATATAAGGTACATAATAAATTTCGCTATCTTCATGGGGAAAAATATCATTAATTTCTTTTGCTAGTTGTAAAAATCGTTCAGAAGTAATTCTAAAACTTATGAAAATTAGTAGCTTCTTCATAGATGAAAACTATAATTAACGTTATAGTTTGTAAATAGTATTATAAGTACAGAGATCCCCCAGAAATGATTTATTATGTTATGTAAGAAACATAACACAAAAAATAAAAACTAAAATCTGTCAGTGCCAAAATTCATGTCATTTTAAACAGTTATAAACTAAATTTTTTAATTAACTTATTCCTCCTTACCTAGCATTCTTGTTTACTTTTAGTTCATTTTTTATAATCAATTCCGCCAATTTATTTCGAAGAAACGTCTTATCCTTTGAATAGCCTAGCCTTTATAATTTGACCTTCATCAACGTTTTATCAACGTCCTGTTCTACAACAGGAATGTTGTTTGTTTAGTACAAAATAATTAAAAAAAAAAAAATTATATAAATTATTATTTAAATATTTAAGCCACCCCAATCTAATTAAGAATAACTCAAATAAGAAAAAATAAAACGAAAATATGTTAACACTTTTTTATTTTAAAACTACGTACCTACTTTCGTTTCAATTATTGCTGGGTCATTATCATTATCATTAGTATCGTTTTATTATATATAACTAGTACATACCATATATTAACAGCAAAATCAACATTTATTTTAAACGTATATTGAAAATACTGCCGTTTTACTTCAATTTTTGAAATCTATCTACATATTCGTTTTCGAGAAATTATTTTTTCAAGATAACTAAGGTACAAAACAGAAACGGCAATTTAGTTAGAAAAACAGTCAAGATTTATTTGAGAAGTTGTTGGAAATAGCCTCCCCCAACTTCCATACAATTATACAAACGTTGCTCAAACCCACGACGTACATTTTGACGTCACGGTGACTGCACGGCAGGCAGGAGATAGAATTGTACATTTTATCTCGTAATTTTTTTAAAGACGTCATGCGTTTGAGCAACGTTTGTATAATTGTATGGAAGTTGGGAAGGCCATTTCCAACAACTTCTCAAATAAATCTTGACTGTTTTTCTAACTAAATTGCCGTTTCTGTTTTGTACCATAGTTATTTTGAAAAGCTAATTTCTCGAAAACGAAACGATGGATTTCAAAAAATTTTACACCGTTGAAA